>LPNX010096807.1:283571-293790 GCA_001517045.1 Pseudotsuga menziesii
AAAATTTTATTCTTATCTTCAACAAAGAAAGATCCAGTCAGATTTTCCAAAATAAGTTCAGAAATTTTGCTTTCAATGTGTTGTAGTAAGGATTTTTCTTCTAAATACTTTCTTTTCAACCACAAAGCAACTTCCTTTTTTAGAAGCTTTGTTGATGTATTTGTAACTTCAGAATGTATTCACTTGTATATGTTATGTATTGTACCCCGACATTTATTCCAAGAAGTATCTGTAACGTAATTGAGTCATATCATGCCCCGATGTTCCTATCGGGGATTCAATAATGTAAACAAGTCATGTAAAGTCATTGAGGTTAACCCTCCATTGTAATTCAGAGCAATAGTCCCCACAATTGTGTCAAGGTTAACCCTCCTTGTTGATCGGAGGGCAAAGTCCCCACAGTTGTGGGGCACTAGGGTTATTAGACTCTCCTAGGGATGCCGGCCCTAGTAAGTAATTGTTAAGTGGGGTCGACATGTTGAAGTGGACATTAAGTGAACGAAAGAATATAAATAGAGAGTGAGCCTCTCTATTTATCATACACACACTCACTCACTCACCGGGGCGCATGAGTGAGAGAGGAGAAGCTCTCTCAAGTGAGAGAGAGAGAACAAGCTGTTGGAGATCATCTTTATGTTTTTGGGTTTTATTGCTGCCATTGGTGCTCATTCTATCTCTGAGAAAGATGCGAGGTTTTCTTCTTTATGGTTTCCCTGAGGAAAAATATTTGTGTCTCTTGTCTCTTGTGTTTATTGTTGTGCATGTTATTCTCTTAGATAAGATCCTAAGATAATATTGTCTAAATGATAAAAATCTAACATGGTATCAGAGCTAACCTGAGAAGAAGACACTGTGTAGCTACAAAAGCTAGGGCTTCTTACTTTTTGGGTCTCTCTCCACAATCCATCAGCAATAGGATGCTAGGATAACTCTCCATTGAAAGGCACATCTTTCTATTGAAGCGAAATTTGATTCCGGGCATTTTCAGTTTTTGGTGCAGGAAATTAGGGATTTTCTCATAAGAGGAACTTTTTAGTGAGCTCGGCATAGGATTGCTCTCCTCATCAAAATAAAAGTTTAGAGATCTGGGTCGAGATTTTTGGTTGGGTGAAACTTCGGGAAAGTCAAACCCTAGTTTGACCTCAGGCCAAGGTGTAAAAAAAAAAACCCTAAATACTAAAACTGATAAGTTTTTGTACATTCGCTATATCTCGGGATTGCAGAAGTCTCAGGGGCCAAAACTTTCACAGGTCAAAAATAAATTCCTGATGTACACTGTGTCCAAGTTTCAGCTTCAGATTCGCTATATTCTAGGAGATATGATTCCTCCAAGTTAGGGTTCTAGCCTCTCCCAGGATTCCACCCCAAACAAGACACCTGTGGAGAATTGTTATATTTCGGGCTACGAAGGTCCAAATGAAATTTCTGAAGATGTTCCAGAAAGGGCACGGACTGTACTTTTGGTGGTAAAAGTTTCAGACCCCGAAGATGAAACAATGACACGTGGCAGTCCGTACAACTTCGCTATGCTGAACAATCCTAAAACAGGTCCCCTTGGGAAAACGCTCATAAGTCCCAATTGGTGAAACCAATTCAGATGAAACATGTAGTGTTGAAACAAGGACAGACGAGGCTACCTCAGTACGAAACTTCAGAGACAGAGGAGCAGTAATTGCATAGATACCGCAGAAATAGTATCAGGCATTTCTGTAGAAGAAAATGGTAAAACTAGGGCTTCCTGTTCCTAGTGCTTCCCTCCACTATTTTCAGAAAAGGAGTACATTGGATAGCTCGCCTTGAAGAGGTCTATCTTTCTATCCAATTAGATCTGAAAATTTCCAAGTTTTGAAAATTAGGGTTTCTCTGACAAACCCTAGATCATCCAGCTCCGGAACCAGGATGGACACCTCAAATCGGTAAGATCTAATCTTTTACTATTTACATTTGAGGTTCTCATTTCTAAATGACTGGTCACACTAGCTTGATGACAAGCTTGGTGAAACTGAAAAATTCCAAGCATGGAAGTATTGGATCTCACACGTTCTTGAAGAAAATGAATTGGACACCTACATAAGTGAAAAGGTTTCAGTTCCAGAGGGAGATGAGGCTAAAATCCTTACACAAGAAGAACTTGGTCAAGGCCAAGAAGATCATTGTTGATTCAATCAAGGATCACATCATACCACAAGTGTCTTCCCTAAAGACACCGAAAGAGATGTTTTATTCCTTGACCAAGCTATTTGAAGGGAAGAACATAAATCAGAAGATGACTTTGAGAAAACAGTTGAAGAATGTGAAGATCCAGAACACAGAGACCATACAGTCATACTTTACAAGGGTCTCTCAAATCAAAGAACAAGTTGAAGCGATAGAAGAAGAAGTGGAGAATGCAGAAGTTGTGATAACCATCTTGAATGGCCTCCCAGGATCATGGGATTCATTCATTCGAGGAATGTGTGCCAGAAGGAAGTGATTACTTTCAGTAGACTCTGGGAAGAGTGCACACAAGAAGAAGCTCGACTCATAATAAAAGAAAAAAAAGATGGGAGAAGCTGAAGATCAAGATTTCACGATTCAAAGAAGATACCTCAAGCGATGAGGAATATGAAGAACTCGATTCTTGAAGAGCCTCTTATCTATCTTGAGCATTTGGATAAGAAATGATGTTGTTGTGAATGAAGAAGATGACGAAGCTGAAAGGAGTCTACCCACGAAACAAATAAAGATAAGTATTCAATTGTCATTTCATGATATTGTTTTGTTATGCATTTGTTTATATTCAGTTGATGTATTGTGCATGATAGACTGTTTGCATTAATGATACGCATGTGATGGGTAAGTAGCTCATGGTGCTATACAACACTCCATTGCTACTTATCTCGAATGCAACCTCTTTGCTGACATATTGGATTAGTGCACGATCTCAACGTTGTCCTGGTAGAGATGGAAGGCATCTAGAAAGTTTCCGTGAGATATGGATGAATGTTGTATTGGCTAAAATAGTTGGATGATCATATATTTATGCATAAGAATCTGCCATTATGAATATGCCTTATGAAATGTTTCCAACCATACAAATGCATTTGACTTGTAGGAAAGATGGTGTACAATCACCTACAAGCAAAGAATGATGAGACTTGTTCCGAAGAACAAGTGACGACAGTTCAAGAAAGAATCCAAGATGAAGAATAATATGACGAAAGCAGCAACATCATTGATGCAAAACCTTCCAACTATGAAGAAGTAGCCAAGAAGATAGGGAATACCAGTTCAAGAAGAATGATGTCTAGGATGCAGTATCGAGACCTAAAGGGAAGTTCGTAGTTCCATCATGCAGTAGATGGAAACATCATGAGATACAAGGCAAGATTCGTAGCACGAGGCTTCTCACGAAAAGAAGGAATAGACTACTTAAATACATTTGCAGCCACTGGAAGAATCATGTGTGCAAATGAAAGAAGGCCTTGTATGAGCTCAAAAGACACCCATGGGATAACACATACATGAGGAACTTGAATATCACCTAGAGTGTTGAAGATCTTAACCTTTGCTACAAGGTTGAAGATGAAAGTCTATAGAGGATGACAAGTTCACAAATGGGTGCGAGAAGAACTTTTGAAAAGGTTCAAGATAGAGGATCTTGGTATCTAATGACCCTAGATGGATACATAGAATATTAGTAGCAAAGGAAGCTACTTGTCACTCCAATACAGAATGTTTCAGTGCATAGAGTACAAAAGACAGAGGGAGAATGATGCTCTGCTTCAGAGGGAGTGACTGCAGAAGATCCTGAGGTTTGACATGTTATGACAAGATGGACAGATTACTGATGACTCTAGACTTTAATGAGAGTAAAGCGGATTTCAACATTTGCTTCAAGGTTGAAAGACCAGTGATGCTCTTATTATATGTCGATGACTTGTTCTTGACAGAAAAGAGGAACTCATTAAAGTTGCAAGAATGAGACTTGCTGCCGAGTTCGAGATGAAGGACTTGGATATGATGCACTACCTTCTAGGCATGGAGGTGTGGCAGAATCTCCCTGGGACAAGGGAAGTATGCAGTGAAGATCCTGAAGAGATTCTGGATGATGGACTGCAAGGCCATGGCCACACCTATGGCATTGAACCTAAAGCTATTGAGTGTTGCTTCATCAGAGTCGGTTGATGCCACGATGTATTGTCAGATGATTGGTTCATTGATGTACCTGACGGATACGAGACCAGATATTTGCTTTGTTGTGAACATATTAAGACATGTTCACCTGATGGTTGCAAAGCATGCAGTAAGGTACCTGCAAGGTACAGTTGAGTATGGGCTCAAGTATGAAGCAAATCAAAAGACTAACCTGGAGGGTTATGTGGATTCAAATTGGGAACGCAGTGCCACTGATAGGTAGAGCACTTCTTGGTGTAGCAGGAAACAGTCTTCCATGGCACTGAGTATAGCCGAGGAAAAAAATATTGCCATTTGCTATTTGGGAGGTAGTATGTTTCTTTTGAAAACTACTATTTAGTTTGGTTGATATGACTTGCATTTTTTGTATGATGCAGAGAGGAGAAATGATCCAGATCAAGATCTCTTGAAAGAGGGAGTTCTAGCATAACCAGTGAGACAGGTTGTCTAAGCATAAATCCCGACGAAGCTCGTGGGTTGCTCAGACATAATCAATCATGTAGGTTGTCCTCGGATGTAATAGGTCCTGGCAAAGCTTGTAGGTTATCCTTGGACGTAATCAACCCTGATGTGACTCTATGCTAGAAATGGCCAAGGTGAAGTTTGAGTACTTCAGGGAGAAGCTTGGTGTTCTCCAGATCGAGGTTCCTTCCAAGGGGAAGTGATGAGTTTGTGAGCCCTTCTAACATGATGAGAGGATTGTTTCCTCCCATGGTCAGATGTAAGTGCATAGATGCTCTGATATGATTGTGGGTTGTGTTACCACATGATCAGTGTAGAGACATTCTGATGTGTTCCCAAATGATCATATATAAGTGCTAAAGGCCATTCTCTAGGAGAATGGAGGCACCTGGTCAGTTACCAAGAATCCTCAACCTAGAGCTGAGAGCCATTCTGATATGACTGTGGGATGTGTTCCCACATGATCAGATATAAGTGCAGGAGCCATTCTGATGTCACTGTGGGATGTGTTCCCACATGATCGGATGTAAGTGCAGTGCCCTTCTGACATATATGTTGGATTCGTTCCTCGCATGGGCAGATGTAAGTGCAAATCCCTTCTGACATGTATGCTGGATTTGGTTCCTCGCATGGGCAAATGCAAGTGCAGAGCCCTTTCGACATCTATGTTGGATTGGTTCCTCACATGGTCGAATGTAAGTGTAGATCCATTTCGACATGTATGTTGGATTGGTTCCTCGCATGGTCGAATGTAAGTGCAAAGCCTTTCTGACATGGTTCTTGGATGTGTTCCTCCCATGGTCAGATATAAGTGCTGAACCTTTTCGATATGGTTCTTGGATGTGTTCCTCCCATGATCGAATGTGAGTGTTGGGCCTTTCTTACATAGATGACTGAATTGGTTCCTCTCATGGTCATATGTCAGTGCTGGGCGTGCCTTTTTGACATGTATGTTGGATGTGTTCCTCGCATGGTCAAATATAAGTGTTGGGCGAGCCATTCTGACTTAGGGTCAGATATAAGCGTTGAAGAAGACCTACATGGAGGCTAGGCCTACAACCAGCATGAAACAGGGCTGGCTCTGTAGAACTTCCTGTGACTAGTAGAATGAAGAGAGCACCATTTGATTGAGATAGCGGAAGCAGTGATGATGATGATGATCCAGTGATGATCCATACTTGATGAAAATGACTTGAAGATGAAATTGACTTAAAGATGAAGATGACTTGATGATGATCCAGATGATACAAAGAAGAAGACTTGTACTAATAAATTGTGTCGAGAAAATACCTTCCTAGTTAAGAGGGAGTGTTGATGTATTTGTAACTTCGGAATGTATTCACTTGTATATGTTATGTATTGTACCCCGATGTTTATTCCGAGAAGTATATGTAATGTAATTGAGTCATGGCATGCCCCAATGTTCCTATCGGGAGATTCAATAATGTAAACAAGTCATGTAAAGTCATTGAGGTTAACCTTCCATTGTAAGTCAAGGCAGTAGTTCCCACAATTGTGTCAAGGTTAACCCTCCTTGTTGTTCGGAGGGCAAAGTCCCCACAGTTGTGGAGCACTAGGGTTATTAGACTCTCCTAGAGATGTCGACCCTAGTAAGTAATTGTTAAGTGGGGCCGACATGTTGAAGTGGACATTAAGTGAACGAAAGAATATAAATAGAGAGTGAGCCTCTCTATTTATCATACACACACTCACTCACTCACTGGGGCGCATGAGTGAGAGAGGAGAAGCTCTCTCAAGTGAGAGAGAGAGAGAGAGAGAACAAGCTGTTGGAGATCATCTTTATGTTTTCAAGTTTTACTGCTGCCATTGGTGCTCACTCTATCTCTGAGGAAGTTGTGGGGTTTTCTCCTTTATGGTTTCCCCAAAGAAAATTCTTTGTGTCTCTTGTCTCTTGTGTTTATTGTTGTGCATGTTATTCTCTCAGATAAGATCCTAAGATAATACTATCTGAATGATAAAAATTTAACAAGCTTCAATTTATAAACCATAAGATCCATTACATTCAGATCATCTGGACAGGAGACCTTTAACCAAAAGTCTCTGATCATCTGACAGAAACCCTCATTTTTTAACCATGAGTAATCAAACTTGAAAGGAATATTTAAGTCTAAAGGTTCCTCTTCAAATTGAAGCGCTATTGGAAAGTGATCTCATAAATTAGTGTGGATAACCCATGATCTATACTTCAAACAATGATCCAGAAAAGATTCGTTCACGAAGAAGCAATCCAATCTTTTCCCCACACATTCACCATCTTTCTTCTTGTTTTTCCATGTAGGAGATAATTTAGAAGGAAAAATATCCACTAATTGATATTTCCTGAACAATTATGTGAAATAAGAAGACAAAGGATCAACCGGAGATGCAATACCCCAATTCTCATTAACACTTAAGTAAAATTTAAATCTCCAACAATAACCAAATTTTCCAAACTTAATAAACCATTATCATCAACCTTATCCCAAAATAGCCTCTGATTCTTATATGGAGCATAAATGTTTAGAAAATTTAAACTCTTCTCAAAGCCCTGCACTTTTTCTTGCAGTAAAATGCCTGCACAAGTCTTAAAAGCCTTGAAACTACACATTCTCAGATTCCACACCACAACCAAACTACCTGATAGACCCTCAGCATAAACTGGAGAGACTTCCCAATCCTTTAAAATTCTTAGGATACTCTCACAAGCATTAGAGCCTAAGTTCATTGTTTCTTGAAAAAGATAGATGTCAACTCTGTTGCATTCTATAAAATTTTTGAGGGCTCGAATTTTGGAACCACCCCTTAGTCCCTTGATATTTAAACATAAACAAATCATTCCAATACCTCCAAAATGGGTTTTTGCGCTTTAAGTGGCCCAATATTATCAGATGAATTTCTATCTTCTTCTTCTGCTAACCAAATTCTATCAGATACCGAAATGTATCTCGCTTCCTGAAGGAGTGCACTATCTTCTTTGTCCAAAACTTTCCCATTATTCCCCTTCTTGTTTTTATTTCTAATGGTCACATTTTGACATCTAATTGAACTAATTGGAAACCTATCTGAAAATCACTTGGCCTGTTTGTAAAGACTGTAAGAAGAGTCTTAACTTTTTCTCCTATCAGTAAAGAATCCATAGAAACTAATCTTCCATTGACACTTGAACCCTTTAGAGTAATAAAAAATTTCGGAACTTTTGTGCTAGTGTCAACAAGGGTAGGGGTTTGAAGCTTTTGGCTCTTTAAAACAGGAGTATCACTAGTCTGGAGACAAATTATCAATTGCTTCCCCAATTGTAGGCTCCCCATTCCCATTAACATAATCTTCTGCACTTAAATTTACAAGAAGAGGTTTGCTAGTGTCAACAAGGGTAGGGGTTTGAAGGTTTTGGCTCTTTAAAACAGGAGTATCACTAGCTTGGAGACAAATTATCAATCGCTTCCCCAACTGTAGGCTCCCCATTCCCATTAACATAATCTTCTGCACTTAAATTTACAGGAAGAGGGTCCCTCTCCAAACTTTCCCCCAAAGTTTGTTTAACCGATAGAGAACTAAGTCTACGTGAATAATCCCTTTCTACAAACTTTATGTAAGATAATTCTTTAGAAAAAAGATCTTCATAAGGAACAAGGGAGTTGCAGGGAGACATACCTTCTGTTGAGCTATCTTTATCACTCGACTTCAAACCCCAAACTGGAGTAATTGAAGGATCAATAAATGACCTGCTAATCTTTTGAACCCTAACATGGTCAAATATCCTTAGCGAGAGAGGCCAATCGTTCTTTAAATGTCCCATATTACTAAAGAGAAGGCAGTGAAGGGGTAAACCCCTATAATCAGGCGTTGTTTGAAGGAAATGTCCCCCCAATTAATGGTTAAAGATTCAGGCAACCCCTCCAAAATATCAAACTCCACTAAGACCCTAGCCAATCTTTTATCATCCAACCTAAGGGATTCTGTGTCCACAACAATAAGCTTCCCAAAATGGTTTTCCAACCTAATTAGAATGTCCTTTGACCAAAATTGAATTGGCAGACCTGACAAAAGGAGCGACAGATTCTTTTTAAAAACCTTTTGAGTTGTAGGATTGAAATCCAAAGTCCAATTCCATAACAGCAAAGAACCATCCTTAATCACCCAATAATTTTCCAAAATGTTCATAGCATGCTCTTTTGACAAAAAGATAAAACAAAACCATCCACGAGGTAACCATATAACTTGAGGTTGATAATCAAGCAAGGGTTTACAGGTTTTGCTTACCCACTGAATCATTTCCAATCTGTTCATTTTGAGATATTCTAGACAAATTAACAGAGCTCTTTCGACCAAGCCTTCAACCCTTTTCAGCGTGATATCACAACACACCGAAAAAATCCTCAACATCCTTCTTTATTTTACATGCTTTCAATTTTCGTCGCTCCCTTGCTTTTTCACCGGTGTAGAAAGATTTGTGAACACCCAATTCTCGCATACCCTCCAAACATGAATCAACTAAAAGAGAGGCATGATTAAATGCCTTATCTCTCGTTCCCTCGTATCTTTTATTCCTCGAACCAGCCGAAACTTCTTTAGTAGCTTCTTTCCGAGAAAACCCCTTATAACATTCCGCAAGAGAATTATGGTCTTTATGAGACACTATCCTCTTGTCGCCACAATTAGTAACCGGAACAACAATAGCGGAAGAAATCGTTTTCAAACCTAGTTGTTTTTCAAGGAGCACCAACTCTAGTATGAGCGAATGAAGAACATTGGTTTCATGTCGCTCCAAAAAAACTTCAAAGTGGCCTTCCCTCGAGGCTTTAAAAGCCTCTTTACTGAGCTCACATGGGAGAAGTGATTACTTCGCATGACATTTGTCCGTAAAAACGCTTTTATCCTCATCCTCTGCCAAGTGTCTTGCTTGGTACAAAAAGGTAGATCTTTAGAATCCCTCTCTACTTCCGCTGAAAAAGTGGACTTAAACCCTAGCTCAACCGGGTAGGGTTTAAAAACTTGCCTTTTTTTTCTTAGACATTTCTATTAAAAGCAACAAAACTAGCTTAAAAATCTACCATACTTCGACTAAAAACTACAGAAAAACAAACTCGGTTCAAAATCAAATTCCCACTTATTTTTAATCTTGATTGGTACTAAGCTAAAAAGGCTTAACTCCAAAATTATTAAGATTCCATAAGATCTCCATAACTTGTCATCAAATGGGTAGGTCAACAACTATGTGGCCGTCATGCAAACACCCACATTGATTCCTCCATCATGTTTGGAGCCTTCACATACTCAGAGTTCAAAATTTTTAAAAGTTTCGCACAAAGAAAGAAAACCAGAAATATTAAATGTAAATAAAAAGTCGATCCCATCGTAGATATATCGTATATGATAATACAGTGTTTTTGGAGATTGTTCTTTCGGAAAACACGTCGTGGGTTGGAGTGAATTGACCCCAACGAAATTCCCAAATAATTCTACTCCCTTTTGGCAATTTTGCAACCAAATTCCAATCAGCGTTAACACGTTTCCAGAAATTTCCTCACCGTCACAGTCATGTAGTGACACCAAATTCCACTCAAACCCACACTTAGTCAAT
>LPNX010096807.1:295415-310684 GCA_001517045.1 Pseudotsuga menziesii
TGTCCTTCCGAAAGGCTATCACATCGGATTCAACTGGATCGCTCTCAAATTGGACGCTTGACAACGCAAACAAAGTGTGCTCCTGGTATGGCATTGTGTGCAGAAAGCAAACTAAAAGGGTCGTTGCCATAATACTTCCTGGACTACGATTGGAAGGTAACCTTCCTCCATTTCTCGGTAGCCTCTCGTTATTAAGAACATTGAATCTTTCTCAAAATAATTTCACAGGAATAATTCCACCAGAGTTCGGGCAGCTTAAAGCGTTGGGAATACTTGACCTCAGCTTTAATCTGCTCCACGGTATTATTCCGAAAGCACTGTGTAATTGTACACGACTTGAATGGATCAGACTTTCAGTTAACAGCTTGACAGGGAATATACCAACAGAGTTCAGTCGTCTGGTTAAATTGGAACATCTCCGCTTGGCCAACAATAGTCTCACTGGAAGTGTTCCAGCTTCTCTGAGCAACTGCACGTCTATTCTAGATTTGTCAATTAAAAACAACTATCTCAGTGGTCCAATCCCTTCCGTTTTGGGCTTGATGAGAAATCTATCTTATCTTCACTTGGAGGGCAACTCACTCATCGGCCACATTCCACCCGCTCTGAGCAACTGTACTTGGCTTTTGTATATCGAATTTTCGCAAAACAACTTGACAGGGACAATACCAACAGAATTCCATCGTCTTGTCAAGTTGGAAAATCTCCGCTTGTTTAACAATAGCCTGAGCGGAATTATTCCAGCTTCTCTGAGCAACTGCACGTCTCTGCAAGAGTTGTCCATTGGGTGGAATAATTTCAGTGGTCCAATCCCCTCTGCTTTGGGCTTGATGAAAAGTTTATCCTGGCTTTCCTTGGGCGTCAACTCAATAAGTGGTCGAATCCCTACAAATCTCAACAACTGTACTCAGTTACGGTATATCGACATTTGGAAGAACAGCTTGACAGGGACTATACCAACAGAATTTGGTCGTCTAGTCAAGTTGGAATCTCTCATCTTGCCCAACAATAGTCTGAGTGGAAGTATTCCAACTTCTCTGAGCAACTGCACGTCTCTCTCCGTGATCAACATTGGAGATAACAATCTCACTGGTCCAGTTCCTTCAATTTTTGGTATGATGAAAAATCTGTCTTATCTTTTCTTTAAAGGCAATTCATTCAGTGGACACATTCCACCAAGCCTGGGAAATTGTAGTCACCTTTGGTTTATCACCTTTTCTCACAACACATTGAATGGAAGAATTCCGGCTGAATTCGGGTTGCTGTATAACTTAGAATACCTATATCTACATTCTAACATGTTAGAGAATACCATTCCCTCATCTTTAGGAAACTGCTCTTCTCTTAAGGCTTTATTTTTTGGAGACAACCCAACATTGGCAAGTAGTCTACCCCATGAATTGGGTAATTTGAGGGAGCTTAGACAACTATCTATTTATGGTCCTGGTAATATTTTTGGCTTTATCCCTTCCACACTAGGAAACTGCAGCAATCTCATGCAGTTGGATTTAGGATACAACAAAATTGAAGGCTCTATCCCAATGAGTATATTTCAACTTCCCCTTGTCACTCTAAACCTTGTTCAAAATCAGCTTGAAGGTGACATCCCTGAAGCCATTGCCAATTTGAGTCAATTGACCTTTCTAGATCTTGGTAGAAATGCATTCTTTGGTAGCATACCTAAAGCCATTGCCAAATTGAATCACTTGACCTTCCTAAATCTTGGTACAAATAAATTGACAGGGAGGATACCTAAGGGCATTGGCAATAAATTCACTGCTTTAAAGAGGTTGAAGTTCTCTGATAACAAACTTACTGGAAATCTAGACATAGCATTTCCGCCGTCTATGGAAGTTTTGTCTGCTCATTCTAATAACTTCTCTGGACCTCTTCCTACATCTTTGAAGAATTGTACCCAACTTAAACTATTGGATTTGAGAAAAAATGGATTCACAGGTGAGCTACCAGAGTATCTTTCATTTTTTAATGACTTAAGAGTGCTAAGTCTTGGTTATAATAAGCTCCACGGTGTTATTCCTCAATGGATAACAAACCTTTCCCAGTTGCAAGTGTTGGATTTATCCAACAATAAATTCAGTGGAAGAATACCATCCAACCTCGAGAGACTTGAGGGATTTAGAATCCTTGGGTCTTCCCGACTTAATGGTAATACACTATATGAAGATGTAAAGATTGTAATAAAAGGAGTTGAGGATACTCTAACTTATGTGTTGGAGACAAACACAATCTTTGACTTGTCTAGCAATAATATCAGAGGAGAAATACCTTCGAGCTTAGGAACTCTGAGTAGCCTACGGTTGCTAAATTTATCTGGAAATCAATTGGATGGACAAATACCTGTATCTCTTAGTCAAATATCTACTCTTGAGCAGTTGGACTTGGGAAAAATAATTTGAGTAAAGGGATTCCTCTAGAGCTCTCTAAATTAACCAAGTTAGCATATATGGATGTTTCATGTAATAGACTTTGTGGGCCAATTCCAAAAGGAACTCAATTTGACACTTTCAGTGTAGCTTCATTTCAAAGGAATAAGTGCTTATGTGGTTATCCTTTACAAGCATGCAAAGTGAATGAGATGCAAAAGAAGGGAGCAATCACTAACATCAATAATGAGAAAGGTCTTGGATGGTTGAGTCATGTTGATGAACATATATCATTGATTGCCTTAGGGCTAGGAATGGGTATTGGATTTGGTGGCACTATAAGTGTGATAACATTATGGGATAAAACTAGACATTGGGTGGTTCCCCAAAGAACACAGCTATTTTATGGATAGTATAGATTCTCTAAATAAATTGGAGATTTGTATTGCATTATTAAACTAGAAAATTTTTATAAAAAAAATAACATAATTTGTTATTGGATTCATGTTTATCTTCCATTAATCTTATTATTGCTTCTAAATAATATAAATAATTATTGTAATGTACATATATTTTCTTATTTTTTTAATCAAACCTAAAAGATTATGAGACTGTTAATATATTTATTTTATATGATAAAGAGAGAATCCCACCCTCTTCCCTATTTACTTGGTTGGCACATTTTTCATTAGAATTCCATATAATAAATCATTTATCATTCTAGTGTGCCTCGTATAAAGAAAAAAAACAAAAAAATTTGTTTACGAGCTTCTTTTTCTCTTAGGTTTCAAAATTCAATATGTTTACGTCGTACGATGATGAAAGAAAAAGAAAAGTATAAGAAAAATGGAACTTCACACCTTCAGGTTGTTGTCAGTGGTTGAGTAATTATAAGTTGGATGGTTTCCCGATATTACAACCATTTCCTTATATAATCAAATTCGACACAAAATATAACGTTTTTTGGGGGAGTGTACAATTCTTTACATAATCAAATTTAACACAAAATATCTTCGTGAAGAATTTTTTTAACTTTTTTCCTTATCACGATCATGGATTTAGAACTAAACAAAAGATCATGTTTAAAACAAAAAACATAGCATGAAAAATGCAGGGTATCACTAGTACAGTCCATGATACCAAGAAACAAATGGTTTAGAATCTAGATTGTTGCTCAGAATCATGATTTCATACAGAGGGAATGGAAACCTGCCATCTAAATTCAGTGCCCTGTCGTCTAAAGTGGGGTGTGGGAACTTATTGGTCTCGCAGCTGCACTAACTTTAACACTCCTTCTCAGCAAGAGAGGCGTTCTCAGCAACACTAAGCTTGTCTCAAAGGTGCTTAGACTTCGACAGAGGCTTAGTCAACACATCAGTAAACTTGTCTACTTAACAGAGCAGATTGCATCATGTCCCAGACATCGTTAACCTTCCTCTTGATGTGTAGCTACCTGTCATAAAGCACAGGGTTTTCTGAGAGCTTGATCTTTTATAGATCTACTTTTCAAAGGTGCTTAGACTTCGACAGAGGCTTAGTCAACACATCAGTAAACTTGTCTACTTAACAGAGCAGACTGCATCATGTCCCAGACATGGTTAACCTTCCTCTTGATGTGTACCTACCTGTCATAAAGCACAGGGTTTTCTGAGAGCTTGATCTTTTATAGATCTACTTTGAAGTTGTAATTGACTTCCTGCTGAGAACAACTTTCCGTACGTCATTTGACATCTTCCAAACCTGATGTCTAGTTGCCACCTCATAAATGGAGGTTTCTAAAATAGTGACATGGTTCATTTGAGATATCAACCCAGAGCAATCATGAACCTCTCAATAGGTTACTCAAAGAGATCAACTGAAGACTCCCTGACCTCCTCACTCTGCTCATCTAAAAGAGATGACCCATGGACTGGGCTTACTTCCATGTCCATATAACTGGGGAGAGTTCTTCCTTCAGGGGAGAATGCAACTTTTCTTTGCAATCCCATTTTGTTGGGGATTGAGGAGCACTTTTGGCTCCATCTTGATCTCTGAACTTATTGGTGTTCCATTCTGTCAACAACAAATGCCTGGTAGCTTCTATGGAGGATGATCATCCAACTTAACTGATTCTGCAATTGTGGAGCCTCTTGCTCCCTCTGTACATGAGCACTCAGCTCCCTCTTGAGCTGTACAATTAAATTCTAAGCATAACCAGAATTTGCAAGCATTACTTGTCACATCATCCTCCTTTATAAGTTAAGATTGAATGTCATCAATTTCACATACTAAAAGCTATCAAGAGCAAATCCATATGTTATGATAATACATTTGTTGTGAGGGTACCCGTACCCAAGGGTAGGGTACACGTATCCGTAGCGGGTACTTGGGTACTTGTGGGGTACGTCTCCTGTCGTACCCCATACTGGGTCCACGTACCCGAGACTCCATTATAAAAAAAGGGGTACTTATAAGAGAAATGGTACGCCGTACCCCATGTTTGGGTACTCCAGGGGTACGACCGACTCAATAAAATCCAATTCATTGAGGAAAATGTAATGACCCCACACCAAATCTGAACTAATTTTTTGCTAACTACGTATGGAGTCTGGTTCAGGACTTATGTCAAGCACTTTGCAACACTGTTCGAATTCCACTGAATATTGTCCAAATCTGGTAGATTGATTTTACATTGATTTACAATGAATGTTTTTATGGTTGTGTTCAGCACTCACGGAACATAATTTGACTACCAAATGTGCACATAAAAAATATATATATGTATTTAGTATTGAGAAATACACTCACATCAACGCAGCAATATATTTGGCATTTTTCAATTTTTTATTGCCTGTAACAGTAGTACAAATAGGTGTTTTAAATAAGATTTCAAGTGTACTTTCATGTCTGAGTTTGATTCTCTGTTACAGTTGCCTGGTACAATGATTTATCAAATTTGATGTAACTTCCAGTCTTGTAATTGATATCTACTAAGTCTATGATTTATCAAATTTTATGTTTCAAATTTTCAATCTGAATGTTCATTGTTCAGATAATCAAATGTTCATTGTTCAAATAATCATCGAATTTATAATTATGAATCATGATTCATAATTTATGAAAAAATCTATATGCATGTATGATGTGACTATGACACATATATATATACAATACCACCGACTTACCCAAGTACCCTTTTTCAAAAAGTGGCGTCCCCGTACCTGTACCCAAGTTTCCAGGCAACTTAGGATAATACTAAGAGTCAACATGAATTGAGATAAGACGTCCTCCCTATATCTGCCTTTATGTAGAAATCACATTGTGCATCACATTGAATATGTACACATCGGGGTATCAGCATTATATCGTCTGCATACAATAGAATACATTTATTGGCACCATTTAGTTCATGATCCTAGACAAGAGATTAAGCTCTAAGCTTCACATTGATTAATACATCATAAACAATGGTTAAGCATTCTATGCCACTGTCCTTTAAACCTGAGCATGCACTTCTTAAATAATTTCATGTGTCATCATATAACATAATCTAGGATGATCATAAATTCTAACTTCCTTGTGCCAACAATCCTTGATCAAATGAGTCATAAAACTCTTTTGCACTATAAGGCATCATACTTAAGTGGGATTTCTTACTTGTCATTAACATACTTCGTTAATGGGCCATCATGTTCATAATCTATCAAATCCATTTTTTGATAACACTTGTCAGTAGTTAGTACTAAAAACACATCTCTTGTTTAGTTGTTATTGACTTAATTAACCAGGTATGTAAGTATCAGATCTTCTTACCATCTTTATCACCTTGATGGCTAATGGACCCCTTCAACCAAGACCTGTAAAGTTCAAATCCAACAAGTCAAATCCTTACAGTTACTTTGGCAGCCCTTACCTTAGGATCATGTAGACTCTGTTACCCTCAAGACAGAGTTAGCTACAGCCTAAGCTCTAATACCATGTTGAAATTTATGGGTTAGCAGAGTTTTAACACAAGTAGATTACTGAAATGCATGAACATATAAATTCAGATTTAGAATAATACTGCTTTAATAAATTGAACTGAAATAAAACAAGCATAATTTTCATCTCTTTCAACTTAACGCTCCATTAGTCACTGTGTTAAAGTTGGTCCTCAAGAATCATCAAATGTCATGTATAGTGGATATCAGTAGTAGAGAATCATAACCGATGTTTGAATCATCCTTGTACTCAGATTGATCTTGTCACCAAAGGGACAAGTCAACTAGGCAAACAATTTGCGTACCTTGAGAGAGAGCCTAAGTGGTGTAAAGTAGAAGCATACTGACCCAGACCTCTTAGTCAACTAGCACAGTCATCCTATGTACAGTCATGCTGACAAAGGACACACAGTCATGTTGAGTATGAGACACATGGTCATGCTAAGAAACCCACAGTCCACACTTGAAGAGAAACTAAAGGTCATGTTGGAAGACCCAAGGTTCACACAGAAGAGAGACTCATGACCAAGCTGGAAAACAACCCGTAGTCCATGCTGAAGGATAAACCTGTGGACACGCTGGAAGACAATCCACAGTACACGCTAGGGAGAAAATTCATGGACACGCTGAAAGACAACCCACAGTCTATGCTAAAGGGTAAACCCGTGGACATGCTGGAAGATAATCCATAGTCCATGCTAGGGAGAATACCCATGGTTACCCTGGAGAGAAAACTCACGATCGTGCTAGGGAGACAAACCACAGTCCACGTTGAAGGATAAACCCATGGACACGTTGGGGAGCAAGCTCACGGTCATTCTAGGGAGACAAACCATAGTCCACGTTGAAGGATAAACCCGTGGACACGTTGGGGAGCAAGCTCATGGTCATGGTAGGGAGAAAAACCACGGTTACGTTGGGGAGAAAAACCACGATCCGCACTAAGGTGGAGAATAGACATGCTGAGAAGACACGAAAGAGCAGACCCGTGGAGCACAGATCATGCGGACAGTCGCGCGGGTGCAGATCACGCAATGGTTAGATCACGTGGAATAGTCGCACGGCTACAGATCATGTGGAACAATCAGATCACATGGGATAGAGATCATGCACACACGGGATAGGGCCACGGTGTTGATGTAGTCGCGGGAAGGGTAGGCCACCCGAAGGCTCAGTCATGTGGAGAGAAACCAGTCACATAAATAATTAGCCACGAAAACCTTGTGTGAAATGAATATGGATAGCCTCTCCTTTTATAAGGTGAGGAAAGACTTAGGATAGGATAAAGTGGTCCAAAGTAAAGTAGAGTAAAAAGTCCAAAGGTCATAGGATAAAATAAATGGACCAAAAGTCTTGATTAATAAACCCATAAAGGTTTTAGTAATAAGACCATAAAATAATCTTATAATAAAGTCATAAAGTAAGTGGTCCAACCAAACGAAAAAGAATGTCCCAAAGAATCCCATAAGGTGAGAGTCATCATGATAATGGTACACACAAGTAAGAGTGCTAGGACCAAGTGTCAACCAAGAGGGTTACAACAACCCACATACCCACAAGATAAGGTGAACCATAAAAGGTGGACAAACAACTTCTTTAGGACCAACAAGACCAGTAGTCTTTTCTCTTTCTCAAGGTACATTGTTTTATATATTTTGTCATCACTATATAAGGGGAAGATCCAAATGGATGGTACGATCCTTTTGTCCTCAACACTGCTCCTAAGGGTTAGGTGCTAGGGTCATCATCAAGGGGTGGCCAATCCCTTGAGAAACAATCTAGAAAAAACCAATTAGGAGAGGGGACATCACACATCATTATCTTCCATTCTTAACGGCTTTCAGCCCTAGGTTGAGTTTCAGTCTCACATTGAATCATGTTGATCAACCCTTGGACCCTAATCGGGTCCTCCATCCTCTCGAAGAATGGTTCTCAATACTAAGTTGAGTTTCAGTCTCACACTGAAAGTTGATTAACTACCTGCAGGACCTACTTGGACATCGTGTCCCTAGTCCCAAACCAGAATATATGTTTGCCTCTACCTACAGGCTCTACTTGGACATTGCGTCCCTGGTCCCAAACCAGAATACCCTAGAGGCATATAGGGGGCCTAGCCACATGCTAGGGGCTTTGCCATGGCATCAACCTGCTTGGTCCCAGACCAAAAACCCCAGGAGACTACTAGGGGCCCTAGGTTACCTTCTAGGGTCTTACTCTGCCCTAGTTAACTAACTAGGGTATCATCCTCTCTGAGAATGGGTCTCGCAGCTGCACTAACTTTAACAATATGGGCTAAGTTATGATGAATGGAGAAACTTAGCAAGGTTTTAAATTGTACTTGTGAAATCCCAAACCATCCATTATTCCAAAAACACACATAGAAATGAAGACAAAATTAAGATTTTTTCTTAAACTTTAGGATTACCTCCTTCCCACTACTCTTTGAAGTGGATGGCTGAGCTTTGTCCTTGAAATCCTCTACTTTCAATACTTCACCCTTTCACCCACTGATTGCTTCCAACAAATCATGCCTTCTCACATAGCCACCACAATGAATGCAAACTCATATTAAGTGTTGAAACTTGGCTCCCTTTTAGATTTGAAGGCTATAGAGCTAGGATTGAGAATATAAAGTTAACCCTACACTCACACTTCAATAACCTCTTCAAAGGTCAAAACTTTCAGGAAGAAACCCATACTCTTTGGAACTAAACTAAACTGTGCAAAGACAGATTTCCTCAAAGTGGAGTCCATTTAGGAGGTGAGCTCATCCAATGTTATGCAAATTGTCATGGATGTAGCCCATGTTTGCAAAGTTGTAGGTTGGCAGTACAAAAATGATAGAGGCATATTTTTTGGATGCTATGTTCTAGGTAATCATTGAATAATGCATTAAAGGAATTTGGTCAAATGAATTAGCCAAGCTAATTGAAGATCAACGAAAAAGTTCATGTGTTTATATGTAGCCACCATCAATCATAGGTTATTAACCAAACATTTTCCAAGATATGTTGCTTGAAATGATTGAGACTAGATTCGCTACATACTCCATTCTTCTTTAGCAGCTATCGCAGGTGGAAGGAAATTTATGTGCCATTGTTGATAGCAACAGTTGGCATTATGGAACTTGGAAGCAATCCTCATCAAAGGCGGTCATTGAGATACAGTATAAAATTCTAGATGATCATTTGGGTTGACCTTGAATTCCTTGTTTATTGTGCTGAACTAATATGTGTTATGATAGTTATGAGGCTAATTATAGCCCACATTTAACCGAGACATATGAAAACATCAACTCTGTGTGAGAGGATTAAAATTTAAAACCATAAAAGATAAGGATACATCAAATTATAGACACAAGTAGAAAATTTATACATATGGGGTGAAACAAATTAAATGCACCTATTCATATGGCATTGTGATATCCCGATTTTGACCATATTGCATTAAAATTGTAAATGATGTAAATATCGTTATTAAATCATGGTGAGGAGCTCAAGGCCAAGGCCCCACCATGGTTCTCGTCTAACCAGGCACAATATAAATTGATATATCATGTAAATATGCAATTTAATAAAATACCCACAAATAGCTATGCAATGCAACAAGAGATGGGGGCATGATTTCACAAGGAATAGGGAGGGAAATTATTCAAACCCTTGAGCCAATAGGGTTAAGCCAAATGTCAATGAGAGAACCCATAAACCCTCAACTACCCATTTTGTCTTATGCACCCAATCATTTAATTCTTCCAAAAGTTGGTTGAGGCAATTAATGCCTTAGGGAATGGAGAGGTATGGCAGTCAATTTCGTATTGGGGCAAGTCATCAATTTTGGAAAATCGTTTTTCTGCTTTTAGGGCAAGAAAACACCCAGAAATTGGTGCCCAAACCATTGCTCACCCACGATTTTCTTTTCCTCCCACAGCGGGAGCTAATTGGGTGTTTTTTCCTCACGTTTTTCTGCATTTCCTCATTTTTCCATGGCTAGGAAATCCATTTTTGGTGTTGCACAGTAAATGGGGAGAGAGATTCACGATTTGGGGGTTTATGGAGGTCGTTTCTGTCCCTGAGAGGCCCATAAACGTTTCTAAAATCGAATTTGCTCTCCCAGGGTTGTTTTTCCCTTCTACCATTTCGTTTTTTGGTTGCCAAAACATTTTTCTTCATACCCAGCACTTGTGTTTTGCTATTATGTACATCCTTGATTTGGTCTGAACTGTGAGTGAGACTTAGGAGTGGAAGAGGACCATAATTGGCTCGATAAACCTAGTGAAGAGAGGAACCTCACAAAGGATCAAAGGGGGTTGGCTATTGTTCTATCCACACCTGGGAGAACATTGGAATGGAAGGTATGGCCTGAGGGACTGTGTAGCAGTGAAGGGAATACTTCCTTGTGTTGGGTGTGTAGGTATTGTGGAGGCCAAGCTAGATAGATCTTGTGCAGGTGTCCATAGCTCTGTGGTTGAGCTCACTACCTTAGCAATTCTTCCTTTCCGTTGCCTTAGCAGCTTGATAAACCCAATTGTGGATTGGCTTGGCTGAACCTTGGTGTGCATTTGGCTATGTGTGAGCCTGTTGTTCCCTTTTTCCTTGTGAAAATCATGCCCAGCTCAAGGGTGGCAGTTGTGCTGAGAGATTGATGAGCACAACTGGCCTATGGTTGGCTGGAACGTTGCAGCAACATAGCTAGTTGCTCGGGGCAGCTCAATTTCAAGATAAGTGCTCTCTTGTATTAACTCTGCAATGTATTTGTTTTAAGAATTGTTATGAATGTATTGAAAGAGATTTGCTTCCGCTGTATATTATTGCATTATGCATCTACATATGGTTTTACTTTCAATGCATTCTTGATTATGTTCATGGGGCTAGATGCCCGGTTGGATAGCAGCTCGCCGCGTCCTCTCAAGGCAAGAGGGGAGGGGACATGAATGTATTCATGATTACAATGAAAAAGATTTTTGGTTCAAAAGGGAAAGAATCCCTAATATGCACTCAATTTCCCTAGTGTTCACATGGTTGAGGCGGACTTTCCTTGGTAGATGCTTTGTTTGTTAGGTGTCTTAACAAGGATTTGATAGACTAGCGATTACTTCATAGTGTAGACACTGCAAAGTTACAGATATTTATATATGTTTTCTTTCAAAAGTAGCTAGCCCCCGTCCTATGAGAGGTATTGGAGAACATAGTCTTTTATTCATGCAATTAAGAGAAACTAATCAGAATCTAAGAACCTAGAGAACTTGACCTACATTCTAGTATACTTTCTTGCTCAAAAAGAATAAGGGCACAAGGAGGGATCCTTCAAAGAGATGGAACCAATACACAAATGATATTGCTCAAAAAGACTAAGAGTAGAAGTAGTCGTCCTTCCAATAGATGGAACTAATACACAAATGATACTATATGTGATGATGAGGAGATGGAACCAAATGGTTTTATTGAGTTACTTGGAGTTACATACCATTTAATGATTTAAACAATATGGCTAAACTGCTTTTGAACCATCCACCTTGCAGATTAGCAAACAGCTGTTGCATATGTGATGGTTTGTACAAAATTGGATTTCCCACCCACCTCCTTAATGACCTCGTATAAATAGTCCTTCATGAATATTGTCTGCTTCTAATGATCTAAGCAATCATTTTCCCTAAAAAATAGGGACCAGAAAAGGAAGACACAAAATGTTCAAAAGTGGACACATTTCAAGCATCTATCCTACCATCCATCACTATAGAACCCTGTGTTACCTGCATATTTGTGTGGGTGTGCCCTATTTGTTGTTGGTGGGGAAATTCTAGGGATTTGTGGGCATGATCAACCCCATGAAAGTAATGTCTCAACTCCCATCAGCAATTCTGGCCATATGGCAGTCCTAAGAAGATAATGAACATAAGCAAATGACCTTACTCATTGAACATGGACAAGTAACAACGCCTGTACCTCGTGTTTGGGCAGTTCTGGGTCATATTTCAGACATAAAAATCAGTGCTGGGTAGATGTATGAGAAATCAGCAGTCTCAAGGGGGGTTAAACAGACTTGGAACATTGTTTAATCAGCAGTGAACCTGTTTCCTGTAAGTTCTGGGTAGATCTAAAGTAATTCTGGGCAGTGAAATGACCTCAAACAACCATCCAACAGTGAGATTTATTTGACAAATTAACTGTGCAGCAGTCCTGAGTTATGAGCATGTACTTTGGGTGAAGATGGCAATTTGAACCTCAAACAGTGGGACTGTCCAGCAGTCTAGGGGAGCTATAGCCTTGAGAAGGGATTAGATATAAAACAGATCCACTAATTGCTTCCAACAAATAATGCCTTCTCAAATAGCCACCACAGTGAATGCAAACTCAATTAAGTGTTGAAACTTGGCTCCCTTTTAGATTTGAAAGCTGTAGATCTAGGATTGAGAATATAAAGTTAACCCTACATTCCCTCATCAATAACCTCTTCAAAGGTCAAAACTTTCAGGAAGAAACCCATACTCTTTGGAACACTACCTAACTGTATTTTACTGCCAATTTGAAACTGAACTGTGGAGAGACCGATTTCCTCAAAATGAAGTCTATTTAGGAGGTGAGGCCATCCAATTTTATGCAAATTGTCATATATGCAGCCCATGTTTGCAAAGTTGTAGGGTTGGCAGTACAAAAATAATATAGGCATATTTTTTGGATGCTATGTTGTGGGTATTCATTGAATAATGCACTAAAGGAATTTGGTCAAATGAATTAGCCAAGCTAATTGAAGATCAACGAAAAAGTTCATGTGTTTATATGTAGCCTTCATCAATCATAGGTTATTTACCAAACATTTTCCAAGGTATGTTTCTTGAAATGATTGAGACTAGATTCACTACATACTCCATTCTTCTTTAGCAACTATGGCAGGTGGAAGGAACTTTATGTGCCATTGTTGATAGCAACATTTGGGCATTATGAAAGAAATCCTCATCAGAGGCAGTTATTGAAATAAAGTATCAATTCTAGGTGATCATATGGGTTGATGTTGAATTTCTTGTTTATTGTGTTGAACTAATATGTGCTATGATATGTTATGTGGCTATTTATAGCCCACGTTTAACCGAGAGATATGAAAACATTAACTCTGTGTGAGAGCATTAAAACCATAAAATATAAGGATATATCAAGTTATAGACACAAGTAGAAAACTTATACATATGCAGTGGAACAAATTAAACACACCTATCCATATGGCATCTTATCCCATGAATTCATGATTACAACGAAAAATAGTTTTTGTTTAAAAGGGAAAGAATCCCTAATATGTGCCCAAATTGCCCAGTTTTCACATGGGTGAGGAGGGCTTTCCTTAGTAGATGCTTTGTTTGTTAGGTGTCTTAACAAGGATTTGATAGACTAGTGATTACTTCATAGTGCACACACTGCAAAGTTAGAGAGATTTTATAAATGTCTTCTTTCAAAAGTAGCTCGTCCCCCATCCTATGAGAGGAATTGGAGCACATGGTCTTTTATTCATGCAATTAAGAGAAAATATTCAGAATCTAAGAACCTAGAGAACTTGACCTACATTCATAGTATACTTCCTTGCTCAAAAAGAGTAAGGGTACAACGAGGGATCCTTCAAAGAGATGGAACCAATACACAAATGATATTGCTCAAAAAGACTAAGAGTAGGAGGAGTCCTTCCAAAAGATGGAACCAACACAGAAATGATACTATATGTGATGATGAGGAGATGGAACCAATACAGAAATGATACTATATGTGATGATGAGGAAATGGAACCAAATGTTCTTCGTCTTACTGAGTTGCTTGGAGTTACATGGCATCTAAACAATATGGCTAAACTGCTTTTGAACCATCAACCTTGCAGATTTGCAAACAGGTGTTGCATATGTGATGATTTGCACAACATTGGATTGCCCACCCACCTCATCAATGACCTCATATAAATAGTCCTTCAAGAATATTGCGTGCTTCTAATTATCTAAGCAATCAATTTCCCTTAAAAATATGGACTGGAGCAAGAAGACACAAAATGTTCAAAAGTAGACGCATTTCAAGCATCTATCCTACCATCCATCACTATAGAACCCTGTGTTACCCGCAAATTTGTGTGGGTGTTCCCTATTTGCTGTTGGTGGGGAAATTCTAAGGATATCTGGCCTGATATGCCCCACGAAAGTAATGTCTCAGATCCCATCAGCAATTCTGGGCATATTTCAGTCCTAACAAGATAATGAACATAAGCAAATGACCTTACTCATTGAACCTAGGCAAGAAACAGCCCCTGAACTTCATGTTTGGGCAGTTCTGGGTCATATTGCAGACCTAAAAATCAGTACTGGGTAGATGTATGAGAAAGCAACCGTCTTGGGGGGGTTAAATAGACTTGAAACATTGTTTAATAAGCAGTGAATCTATTTCCTGTATGTTCTGGGTAGATCAAAAGTAATTCTGGGCAGTGAAACGACCTCAAACAACCATCCAACAGTGATATTTATTTGACTAATTAACTGTGCAGAAGTCCTGAGTTATTAGCATGTACTTTGGGTGAAGATAGCAATTTGAACCCCAAATAGTGGGACCGTCCAGCAGTCTACGGGAGCTGTAGCCTTGAGAAGGGCTTAAATATAAAATAGACCCACTAATTGCTTCCAACAAATCATGCCTTCTCACATAGCCACCACAGTGAATGCAAACTCAAATTAACTGTTGAAACTTGGCTCTGTTTTAGATTTGAAAGCTATAGAGCTAGGATTGAGAATATAAAGTTAACCGTACATTCCCTTTTCAATAACCTCTTCAAAGGTCAAAACTTTCAGGAAGAAACCCTTACTCTTTGAAACACTACCTAACTGTATTTTGCTGCCAATTTGAAACTGAACTGTGCAGAGACAGATTTCCTCAAAGTGGAGTCCATTAGGAGGTGAGGCCATCCA
>LPNX010096807.1:310852-323820 GCA_001517045.1 Pseudotsuga menziesii
AATAAATTAGCCAAGCTAATTGATCAACAAAAAGTTCATGTTTTATATGTAGCTGTCATCAATCATAGGTTATTTACCAAACATTTTCCATGGTATGTTGCTTGAAATGATTGAGACTAGATTCGCTACATACTCCATTCTTCTTTAGCAACTATGGCAGGTGGAAGGAACTTTATGTGCCATTGTTGATAGCAACATTTGGTCATTATGGAAGCAACCCTCAACCAAGGCGGTCATTGAGATACAGTATAAAATTCTAGGTGATCATTTGGGTTGATGTTGAATTTCTTGTTTATTGTGTTGTACTAATATGTGCTATGATATGTTATGCAGCTAATTATAGCCCACGTTTAACCAAGACATATGAAAACATAAACTCAGTATGAGAGGATTAAAACCATAAAAGATAAGGACATATCAAACTATACACACAAGTAGAAAATTTATACATATGCAGTGGAACAAGTTAAACACACCTATTCATATGGCATCTTATCCCGTGAATGGATTCATGATTACAACGAAAAGGATTTTTTGTTTAAAAGGGAAAGAATCCCTAATATGTACTCAATTTTCCTATGTTTCACATAGGTGATGAGGCAAGCTTTCCTTATTAGATGCTTTGTTTGTTAGGTGTCTTAACAAGGATTTGGTAGACTAGCGATTACTTCATAGTGCACACACTGCAAAGTTACAGAGATTTTATATATGTTTTCTCTCAAAAGTAGCTGGTCCCCCGTCCTATGAGATGAATTGAAGCACAGTCTTTTATTCATGCAATTAAGAAAAACTAATCAGAATCTAAGAACCTAGAGAACTTGACCTACATTCATAGTATACTTCCTTGCTCAAAAAGAGTAAAGGTACAAGGAGGGATCCTTCAAAGAGATGGAACCAATACACAAATGATATTGCTCAAAAAGACTAAGAGTAGAAGGAGTCCTTCCAATAGATGGAACCAAATGGTCTTATTGAGTTATTTGGAGTTACATGGTATCTAAACAATATGGCTAAACTGTTTTTGAACCATCAACCTTGCAGATTGGCAAACAGGTGTTGCATATGTGATGATTTGCAATTTTGCACAACATTGGATTGCCCACCCACCTCCTCAATGACCTGATATAAATAGTCCTGCAAGAATATTGTGCGCTTCTAATGATCTAAGCAATCAATTTCCCTTAAAAATAGGGAATGGAGAAAGAAGACACAAAATGTTCAAAAGTGGACACATTTCAAGCATCTATCCTACCATCCATCACTATAGAACCCTGTGTTACCCGCATATTTGTGTGGGTGTGCCCTATTTGTTGTCGGTGGGGAAATTCTAGGGATTTCTGGGCATGATCAGCCCCACGAAAGTAATGTCTCAGCTCCCATCAGCAATTATGGGCATATTGCAGTCCTAAGAAAATAATGAACATAAGCAAATGACCTTACTCATTGAATCTGGGCAAGTAACATCCCCTGTACTTCATGTTTGGTCAGTTCTGGGTCATATTTCAGAGCTAAAAATCAGTGCCGGGTAGATGTATGAGCAAGCAACAGTCTTAGGGGGGGTTAAATATACTTGAAACATTGTTTAATCAGCAGTGAACCTATTTCCTGTAAGTTCTGGGCAGATCAAAAATTAATTCTGGGCAGTGAAACAACCTCAAACAACCATCCAACAGTGAGATTTATTTGACAAATTAACTGTGCAACAGTCCTGAGTTATGAGCATGTTCTTTGTGTGAAGATAGCAATTTGAACCTCAAACAGTAGGACTGTCCAGCAGTCTAGGGGAGCTGTGTTAGATTTTCTTAAGATCTGATTAGATTATCTAGGATCATTATCTGAAAGAATAACAAGTACAGCAAAATGCATAAGATATAAAAGATACACAAGACACAAAGATTTTCACCGGGGAAACCATAAAGGAGAAAACCCCGCAAACTTCTTCAGAATAGTAAGATGATCAAAAGCAGTAATAACTAATAAGAAATGTTCAGCAGCTATCTTTCTCTCCTCCTCTCACTGTCTCTCTCTCCCATGCGCTTTAGAGAGTGTGTAAGGTGTGTATAAATGAAGGAGAGCGCCTCCCTATTTATACATTTTCAAGTCACTGACCAAATATAAGATCCGATCCTACATGTCATCTCACATGGGGCCCATTTCTCCTAGAGAGACCACAATTACATATTACATGATGTTACACTGGGGACTATTGCCCCGACTTACAACGGAGGTTGTACCTCAAGGTCTAGACACAATTTAGACATCCTGTAAAGGGGTAACACACATCCCCAATGGGGGTACAACAACATACAATGATAATATACATCAGAATATATTCTTAAGTTACAAATACATCAACACTCCCTCTTAACTAGGAAGGTATTCTCTCTCTACCCAATCATCAACACATGTGGTCATGTCTTCATCGCATCATCATCATCACAGAGTCATAGAGTCTTCATCATAGCTGTTGCCATTATCTTCTTATAATTTGATCATCGTCCCATACTATCTGTCATCAGAAGTTTCTACAGCGCCAGCCCTTTTTCATGCTGGATGTAGGCCTAGTCCTCTGCCAGGTCTTCATCTACAGTGCTAGCCCTTTTTCATGCTGGATGTAGACCTAGTCCTCTGCCAGGTCTTCATCTACAGTGCCAGCCCTTTTTCATGTTGGATGTAGGTCTCCTCATCTTCAGATCATCTCATCGTGACACGGAGCACAGCCCAAATACACATAACACAACACTCACATTCACCGGCATGGTAGGACAAACCTACTACCATCCGGGAAAAGGCTTCCAACACTTACATCCACCGGCATGGTAGGACACACCTACTACCGGGAAAGGCTCCAGCACTTACAAACACCGGCATGGTAGGACACACCTACTACCATCCGAGAAAGGCTCCAGCACTTGCATCCATCGGCACACCGGCATGGTAGGACACACCTACTACCATCCGGGAAAGGCTCCAACACTTGCATCCATCGACATGGTAGGACACACCTACTACCATCCAGAAAAGGCTTCAGCACTTACATCCATCAGCATGGTAGGACACACCTACCATTTGGGAAGGCTCCAGCACTTACATCCACCGGCATGGTAGGACACACCTACTACCATCCGAGAAAGGCTTCAGCACTTGCATCCACCGGCATGGTAGGACACACCTACTACCATCCGGGAAAGGCTCTGCACTTACATTACGACCATGGGAGGCCCAGCCTGTCACCATGTCTGAAAGGCTCATGTGTATCTGCGTCTTCCGAACTCATCACTTCCCCTTGGAGAGAACCTCGATCTGAAGAACACCAAGCTTCTCTCTGAAGTATTCAAACTTTACTCTGGCCATTTCTAGCACTCTGGCCATTTCTCTCTGAAGTATTACGTCCAAGGTGTTAACACTCCAGGAAACTCTTATAGGCTGTAACTCGAAGATGCCTGGTAACTTAAATATTTTTTCAATGGTTCACTCAAATGGATCAAGTCAGATGACTAAATAAAACCTCACTCACTCAAGACATGCATAAACACAACCAGATTGACAAGGCTTTTAACTATCACTATTCAGAGAGTTGTAAATAATGAATGTACGAAGAACACTTAATTTACTAGTAGAAACATACACACAAAGTATATATGAATGGCCAGATAAACCAAGTAAAGTACTTGTAAATTCTAGTTTATGGATGTATTGACAAGTTGATAGTTATCAAACATCAAAAAAACAGAATTAACATGAATTTGACATTTAGGTGCAAGTATAGAATAGACAAGAAGATGAAAATCTAGACAAGTAATGGCAAAAGAAGCTTGTATTACTGATCTCAAAATGAGAAGCTTGAGCTTACAATATGTGAAAAAGTCTCTAAAGTTGAACCCTTACTTCTTCTAAAGTCACAGGCTTTATAGCCTTTACAAAATTATTCTAGATCCTGAAAAACTAGATCGAATTTGCTAAAAATAGACAATCAAAAACAGTTGCTAGAAAATAGGAAAAGATCCTATTTTGATGGTCAATCTCCATATCTCAAAAAATCTTCCTGATCTTTGAAATCTTTGACAGCTGCAGTAGAAACTGAAGGAGAACTTGAAATTGCCATTTGGCAGACAAGTCGCCTTTTACCAAAGTAGGCAGGAAGCCTTATCACCTCTATCTTTGCTGCCAAAAACTGAAACAAAAATCTAATCTTGATGCCCTTAGTTATTATTTATCATTAGAAACCATCCTCGAGGTGTTTGGATCAACAAAACTCAGATCTGTGCAAAAATATGGTTTTTTGTCCTGTTCTGTACTTTTGATGGCTAGGAAAGCAAAAATATGAGCCTGTTAGCTACCAAAAGCTCAATTTTTTATGGCTAATGAACAGTTGAAGTGTTCGCCTAAGCCACCGAAAAGCCTGTTTTAGCTGTTAATCAGAGTTGCAACAATCACGTTTTACCTTAGTGTTTTAAAACTTCAATGCGTTTCTTCTGGTGTCTCTACAACTTGAATAGGGCCTGGGATGGCAGTAGAATCACAGGCTGCCTCTGGATCATAAAGATTCATGGCTACCTCTACTAGGGTTTCCAGCTTATGATGTGCTTGAGACTGAGGGTTTGAATACTTTGTCTGCAATTTTGACGGCCTGATTTTTTTGTAGAGCTTAAGTGTTGTCCTTCATCAACCTGAGATTTCTTCCTTCAAGCTTAGTATACTTCTTTGTTAGTTCTTGAAGAGTCATATAATTTAGTATTTCTCTTAGTTAATCTTTCATTGCTTCTTTTAATTTCCCTTTCAAGAACTTCTAGTTCATACACCTGCCTTAGCAGCTAGTTGATCTTCTGAGATCCGGATTCCTTTGGCTTGCTAGATGAAGCCTCTGCAACTTGTTGACTTTGATCATCCTTTGGTGTAGGCGAGGGAAGATCCTCATGCCCTGCTGCAACTTGATTTGCTAGGTCAGCTCCTTGCTCCTCTTCATCCTCAGAATCAATGTATGGCAGGTTGAGGACATTCCTGTCTTGTGAAGAAGCCTCTTCTTTCTCTATCTTCTTACTGAAATCTAGATTCCTTTTGGCCTTCTTAATCTTAGAAGATGGAGAGGCTTGATCAACTGCAATTGGAGAGATGGCTCTCCTCTTCCTCTTTCCACTTCTGAGAGTGGAAAACTTCTTTGAAGAAGGCCTCTTTTTATCCTCTGGCTGTAGCTCTATTTCAAATTCATTCCAGAACAGGAAGTATGCCCAGGCAATGTTCCTCCTTTCCAGCAGCTCAGAAACAATTAGCTTGATCAAGCCATGATGAGATAATCTACCTGCAATTTTGGTTGGCTTGGCTCTGACTTGATGAGCCATCTTAGTCAAGCTTTTGTAGAGGTAAAAAGGCAAATTCAAGGGGCTCCTGCCAATGAAGTGATTCATTAATTTAAAATGATAGATCATCACCCTATTGTATCTACCCTCACAGGTTATGTAGACAAGAATTGACTTCAACAGGTGCTGACATTTCTCCTCAAGATAGGACGTAGGAATATTCTTCTTCCATACAATATTTTTGTGCTCAGGTTTCAGGCAGGATCTAAATTCAACCTTATTTCTAACAATGGTCTTAATCTTTCTCCAATCCATGGAAGCTCTGTCACTTCAGCTATAAGAGCTTCATCTACCTGGAATTCTTCCTTGCCGATTACTGCTTTTCTACCATCAAATGTGAGAACAAAAGCTTATGCTACTTGCTGATGAGATCCTTGGATTTTTTCACAAAACCTATAACAACCTGCGTCTTTGAATAGTTGACATACCTCGGAGTGTGATTCCAGGTAACAGATATCACCAAGCTCTTTCCTTAGAGCAGGGCCTCCTCTCTTCATTTTCTGAAATGTTTCTCTGCACCTGTAATTTGAAAATTCGAACTAGGGGAGGGAACACAACGCGAAAAATGGGAGGTTTTGCACAGCGATAACAAACGCAAGGAATGAGGAATGAATCAAGGGAAAGTCTTGACTTTGAGGGATCCACTTAGCAATTGAGATTTGAAAAGGTAATGATTAGCTGATGAGCCTCGTGGTCTACAAACTGGAGCTACAATAAATGAAGTAGGGGTGAAGTCGCAATGTACAGGACAGGTGTAGGACAAAGCGGGTTTGGGATTAGATAGATCACATCAAACTCATAAAAACACCTCTTACCAAATCATAATTGACTGCTTATCCTGTCTTTTCAGTGGCTAATGGGCAATGATAGTGCTTCTATCCTAACAGTTCCCGCAAAGGACGTGTTGACCACTTCAACCTTCCTATGATTTCGATGGCTAAAATAGCCCCGAATTTTATGTTTTAAGTTGCCGAAAGCTAGGCTTTTCAGTGGCTAATGAACAGTTGAAATGTTCGCCTAAGCACCGAAACCTGAGCTTTGATTTTCTTGAAGAAAAACAAAGTCCGATGTGTTTCAGACTTCATTACATACCCAAAGCTCTCACAATGAGCCTTAAAATTTTCAAAAATGTTTTCTGACTTCCTATCACTACATGAAATAAATTGTCCAATTTATTTGAGAAGATAACATCTGGCTCCTACTCGGGGATGGAAACCTCCCTGTGAGGTTCCAAGAACCAAAAGATCAAATGCCTTTCTTGTAAAACAAAAATCAAACCTATCTTCTAGTGTTCCATTGGGCATGGAGTTATTTTGCAAAACAAAAAACAAAAAAACAAAAATGATATTTACAATGACAAGGCTTTGAAGCCTTGGATGAAATAGAGTTTCAGAAATCACCCATTGACTGGGCCATCAAACATTTCTTCACCTTCCAGACTTTACAATTTGAAAGTGTTGTTCTGTTGCACTTGAGTTATCACAAAAGGACCTGACCATAGAGAATCAAATTTACCGTGCTTGCCCTTGTCTTGCCTGACAACATCCCATTTCAGAACCCAGTCTCCAACCTGAAAATTATCCACCTTTGCTTTCTTGTCAAAATTGTTTTTTATCTTCTTTTGGTGAGCTTCTAACTTCTCCACTAACTGTTCTCTAACTTGCTGCAACTCAACCAAATCAAGTATTCTCCTTACCATGTCATTTGGTTCATCCTGTTCCTCTTGAAAGAACTTGGCTACTGGTAGAAATAGCTAAATGGGGAAAATGGCATCAGTACCATAAACCAATTTGAAAGGAGAAGTCTGTATGGATTTTTTGTCAGTCACTCTGTCAGCCCAAAGAGCAAACTTTAGTTTAGAATCCCAGCTCTTCTTATTTTTCTCCAATAGTTTTTTTATGATTCTAACTAGGCTCTTATTGGATGACTCGGCAAGGCCATTGCCTTGAGGGTAGTAGGAAGTAGAATGCACCAATTGAATGCCCATTGACTCACATGTGTCAACCAATGCACTGGCTTTAAAAGCAGGTGCATTATCAGTCACCAGTCTTTTTGGGCAGCCAAATCTGATAAAGATGTTTTCATATAGAAATTTCATGATGACTTGATGAGTGGCATTCCTTGTGGGGATTTCCTCTATCCACTTGGTAAAATAATCAGTGGCTACCAAGATCCACCTGTGCTGACCACTGGATGAAGGATTAATCTCACCTATGAAATCAAGACCCCACAGCTGGAAAGGACCATTCACTACAATAGGTCTAAGGGGCAAAGATTTGAGTTGCTGCTTTCCTATGAATCTTTGGCATTTGTCACAAGATTTCACAAAGGTACACACATCAGAGAAAAGAACAGGCCAATAGTAACCAACCCTTAGAATCTTGTGGGCTGTAGTTTTCCAATAATGATGGCCTCCACATATGCTTGAATGGAACTGATGCATGACTTGAACTGACTCTTCTTCATCTAAACATCTCAGCAAAATACCAGAAGGATCTTTCCAATACAACAGATTGTTAATTATGCAAAATTTAATAGATCTAAGCTTAAGAGCTCGTGCTTGAGTTATGCTAAGTTCAGGAGGAACTTCTAAATTTTGCAAAAAATGAATAATACCTGAATACCACTCACATGAAGACAAATTCTCAGCCACCTGCTGACTGTCATGCTTCTCTCCTGCTGCTACCTCTGTCTGCAAGCTTGCTGAACTTATACCAATGAAATTCATGTCTAGTAGATCACAATTTTCTTCAACCATAAGCTTAGCTAGGCCTTGGCCTTTTACTAGCTTGGTGGGCTTTACTTCTATATCAAATTCAATCAGCTTTGCAATCCATTTGGCTCTCTTGCCATCAATGTCAGGCTGGGTTAAGACATCCTTCACAGAAGCTGAAGGGACATAGACAATGACCTTTGAATGTAAAATATAAATTCTGAAAGCTTTCAATGAATTAATAAGAGCATAAGCTTGTTTTTCGATAGGATTATACTTTAGTTCAGCATCCCTCAATGTTTTGCTGAAAAAAGCAATTGGGTGATCAAGACCTTCATCATCTTTCAGTAACAAAACTACTGCCACTATATCATAGGAAGCAAAAGAGAAAATAAAGAAGCCCTTGGTATAATCTGGACTAATTAAAGTAGGAGCTTCCATGATAGGCTGCTTGATGGCTTCAAAAGAATTTCTTGCATTTTCCATCCATTTGATTTCAGATTCCTTCCTCAACATGGAAGTTATGTGTTTCACTAACTCAAAAAAATTTGGAATAAACCTCCCGACAAAATTTATCTTACCGAGGAATGATTGGATATCCTTTTTTTACCTTGGTATGGATAATTTCTGAATTGCTTCGACCCGAACAGGATCAACCTTCACACCCTCTGCTGAAACTATGTGGCCTAGGAGTTTGCCCTCCCTGAGAGCAAATTGAGACTTTTTTGAGTTCAGAGAAATCCCAAACTGTCTACATTTCAGAAAAACCTTTTAGTGTTGCAAATGTTCTTCATAACTGTTTGAGTATACAGTGAGGTCATCAAGATATATGAGAACAAACTTGTCCTTTAATCCCACAAAGGCTATGTCCATGGCCCTCTGAAAGGTGGCCCCAGCATTCATCAACCCAAATGGCATCTTGGCATACATGAAGGTACCCCAAGGATTGGTAAAAGCAGTTTTTTCTTGATCATCAAGGTGTACAGAAACTTGATTGTAGCCTGAGAAGCAATCTAGAAATGACATGACACTAGCTTCTGAAACTCTTTGCAACAAGTGCTCCATCTTGGGTAAGGGGTAGTTGTCTTTCTTGGAGCATTTATTTAGGTTTCTAAAATCGACACATAACCTGATCTCACCATTTTTCTTCCTCGCTATTACTAAATTTGCAATCCATTTAGAATACCTCAGTGGGATTATGATCTTAGCATCAAGGAGCTTTTTGATTTCTTTCTCAATCACAGGCAATAAGAGAGGACTGATAGGCCTTAACTTCTATTTGAAAGGGATGGTGTCCTTTTCTAGGGGAATTCTATGTTGAATGATATCTGTATCATATGTCTTCAGATCACTATATTCCCAAGCAAATATATCAACAAATTCTTTCATAAGACTGCAAAATTCTGACCTCTGATCAGCAGTCAACTCAATAGACAAATTTATGAATCTAGGATGACTTTGGCTACCTATATTATGCTCATGGACAGCGGGATCTTTATCCCTTTTCACAGGTTTGAAGGGGATATCATTATGGTCAAAAAGCTTCTCAAGAGGTACTAGACCCCGAGGTATATAATTGCTTGGCAACTGAACAATATTGTGTTTACCCATTTTCCCCTTCAATTTAGGCTTCTGGAATTCCTCTACATTTAGATTTTCTTGGTCAATATGCATATCAGAAAATTCATCAACGACATGGAGAAATTTACTAAGTTCATCATCATCCTCAAAGACTTTCCAATATTTAACATTATCAGGTAGGGATGGCCTGTACTTGACTTGGATTTCATAGTTCAATTTAGGAGGGCATAGGAGGAATGAACATATTGGCAGAGACAGCAAAGGAATCAGCTAGATGGTTCATAGCTCTAGGTATATAGGAAATGTCAAAAATCATGAAAGAGCCCCTAAGTTTCCATACCTCATCTCTGTATGCTTTTAGCCTGACATTCTTTGCTTGAAAAGTGTTGTTCACCTGCTATATGATGAGATCTGCATCTCCAAATATCTTCAGACACATGATTCCCATTTCCTTAGCAGCCTTTACTCCCAATAGCAAAGCCTCATACTCTACTATATTGTTAGTAGTCTTGAAATCAAGTTTATAAGACAAATGAATAGTCTCCTTTGAAGGAGAAATCAAAACTACACCTGCACCTGCTGAGGCTTGAGTATTGGATCCATCAAAAAACATGCTCCAAACAGAGGTGGTTACTTCTTCAGGTTGCCGATAGGTAGGCTTTGTGAGCTACATAAGTACTGGCTGAGAATCATCTATTTGCAGAATACATGCCCCAAAGTCTGTGTCCACTGCATAAATGGGATGATTTATAGAATTCTTTTCATTACTGATGATGTAGGCAAGCTGACTTTCTCTATAGTCTCTTGGTTTCTCCTCCAAACATCGGGATTGTAGCATAAGTAAGATCCATCTGTAGGGTACCACCTAGCTTTTTACCCCATGAACGAGACAAGAGGAGGCCAAACTTGGGTGGGATATTAGCAACTACTACATCCATCATTGTGCTCTTTGAAGGCAGCTGGGAGAGGTTTATGACAAGGTCTTTTATGAGGCCTAGGCATTTGAATTTCCTAGAGTCAAAAGAGAAAAGATCATGGTAAGGTTTTGTGATGTTGAGCCCAAGCTCATCCATCACCGCTTTTGGCATAAGATTGTGGGATGCTCCTGAGTCCAGCAAACAATTGTGAAGGATCTTGTCATGGATGTTCAAGGATATATAGAAGGGTGGACAGGACTTATCTAGTTCTTCAACCATAGGACCTAGGGTTACTATGGGCTTATCATCTTGCAAATTCACAAAGTCAGCATCTACAGGTGTCTTTGGTTGAAGAGATTTCAGTATAGATGACTTAAAGGAATCATTCTTCATAAGCTCTATCAAGGGAAAAGGGATTTTCAATTTCTGATTCAAGATTGAAAGAATAAGACAATTTGTCAGAAGTTCTTACCTCTTGTGGTGGAGCTTTAAGCTGGATTTGATCATGGATTGATGGTTGCAATGGCCTTTGCTACTGTTTTGAAGGAGCAGCAATCTTTTTTGCAGGAGCAGCAATCTTTTTAACAGGAGAAGCAGACTGTTTTGTAGGGACAGGATTCTTCTTTACAGGAGCAACAATCAAAGGTTTTTGAGCAGCAGGCTTGGACCTCAAATTGTAACCTCCTTGATCATCTACCTGATACAAGGATTCTTCAGTGATCTGCTCGTGCATGAGGGCTTCCTCATAATCTGATTGTGTCAAGAAAGAGGGATCAACTTCATCTTCCATGCAATTGATAGTGTCTTCTCCTTCTCCCTAAGTAAGCTCTTGTTCTTCTTCTAACACAGCATTTTGGAAAGGAGCTCTGATTCTTTGTTCCTCAGCTAGATTCCTATCCCTTTGGAGGATCTAAGCCTGTGGGTTATTCCTTCTGTAAGGGAAAATATTAGGGTTTCTGGGAGAAAAGTCATTTGGCCTTTTACCTCTTACAAGTAGTTGACCTCGATCTTTAAGTTTAGACATTTCAACTGTTAAGTTGTCCAATATCTTAGCCATTTTTTCCAATTTTGTTTCTGGTGAAGAAGGCTCTGAAGATTGCTTCTTCCTGTCCACTTTCCCTTAAGTTTCTGAGACGCAACAATATTAGACTCAACTTCAAGAGCAGCATCTTGCATGAGTGATAAAGAAGCAGATCTTATTTCTCTGAGAAGAAGACAGAACTCAGAATCAAAAGCATTTGCATAAGTGATTTTGGCTGAAGTCTCTGTAGGTTTGATCTCAACAGGGATCTTGTTGAACATTTTGTCCATTTTCTCTCCTCAAATTGCTAAATTCTGTGATATAGTAAAGGTGGTCTCTTCTTTCTCCCTAATGCTTCAAAAATATGTCATCTAGAGCTTCAATGTCAGCTACTGATCCAGCAGGTAACTCTTTGAACCATTTCCTAGCTTGACCATCCAAGCTGTGCACAAAAACCCTAGTCCACACATCCTCTTGTTCAATGTTTATATTCTCAGCATAACTATAGAAAGCCTCTAAATGTTCTTCAGCTGTAAAATCTCCCTCCCCAGTAAACTTAGGCATATATTTTTTATAATCTCCAGTAGACATAGCAGAAAGGGGGTTAGGCAAATTTAGAGGGGCATATCTGGCAACGAGGATCTTTTCCATCTTAGTCAGAGGGACAGCCATAGTGGATGTGGGTATGGAAGGGGCAGAAGAAGATGTTGCTGGTGTGGGTGGTAGCTGAGGAGGTATATGTGGTAGATTTATCCCAGTGGAGTTGCCAGAAATCGGATCTCTAGAAGCAGAAGTGTTTGAAGATTCCTCAACTTTCAAATTTTCTGATTCACTTATAATTTTCTGAGAACTAGATGCTTCAGTAGAAGAAGATTTAAAGGGAGGTCTATTCGATACAACAGAAGAAATACCTCTAGAAGTACCTGATGCAATTCCCCTTGTAGATCTGGAAGTCTATCTTTGCAAAGCTCTTCCTCTCCTTATAATCTATTCAAGATCTGAAACATGTGTCACTGGTGGCCTCTGAGGATTTGTTCTGGTACTTGGTCTTCTCGAAGCCATTTTGTTCCAATGGAGTCGCCAGATCGATGATTACAACCGAGATAATGTCCACACTTTGTCTATCATCAAAGTTGGATCTGTGTCGTCTCCCAAGGAAGTTGAGCTTCAATCTGTTCTCCCCGGTGTTACCACCTAAGTTGTACTTAGTGGTTTTTTTATCAAGTGAGCCTAGTGAACCGGACAAGGATAACTTGTTCGGACTTCAAAAGACCTTCAATCTTGCTTCTGGGAAGCTGTGTTGTACTATATCACATGTTCATACCCCATGGGGGAATTGTAATAAATGTTCTAGCATGATAGTGTCTGTAAAAGACTCG
>LPNX010096810.1:0-83923 GCA_001517045.1 Pseudotsuga menziesii
GGCACATCTTGAAGAGCTTAAAGAAGGGGGATTTTGACATAAAGGTTCCTTAACTCTCCGAGGAGGTTAAACTGAGGTTGCCCCCCCGTTCTTGGTAGCATTAGTCTTTCGGGGTATGGTGGTTGCTTTATCAACTGGGAAGGCTGGGTATTGTCAGATTTATCGTTGGATGTTTCAGCCGTCCCTTTAACATCGGATGTTTCAGCCATCCCTTCTAAGGGATGCTCATCATCTTCAATGATAGGAACTGTGTCAAATGGATGCTGTGAACTCTCCTCTTCTTTATGCACAAAGGGTGAAACATCCTCTGTAATTACGGGTTCTACAATTTTCCCAGATCGTAAATGGATGTCATTACAGGGTACAAGGGAAAGAGAGTAGGCTGGCATATTAACAGTCTCCAATTGATGGACTGCCTTATTATTCGGGTTGGGATTAGGTTGGGCAGGCAGCTGAGGTAGAATCAGTATATTAGGTACATAATTGTTTTGCAACTGCAGCTGCGACTGCTGAGGTAGGTATTGAGGATATGGAGGAAATTGAGGGAATTGGGGAAACTGAGGAGAATATGGTGACTGTTGAGGTGGAGGTGGTTGAGGAAACTGGTTCCCAGGATGGAAATTCCTCCATCCAGGAGACCACGACGTGGGTTGATGTGGTGGCTGTGTCCAAGGACTCCATGAGTTATAGTTTTGTATTGCAGGTTGGGAAGAATTCCACTGAGTATAATTTGAAGGGAATTTTGTATTCACGTTTTGCATATTATTATTCCAATTTCCCATATTATTCAAAAATGGAAACGAGTCTTGAGGCATACCTTGATTTCGAGGCTGCCACGGTTTCTTCGGTGCAATAAAGTAGGCTGCTTCCACATTCGGGTTTGATGCCTGCAGAACGACCTTTACTTGAGGAAGTGAAGGGCATTCCTTCATGTCGTGGTTAAGCTCACACAGCTGACATACGTTTACTTTATCAAGCAGGCATTCTCTCAGCGGATGATTCTTTCTACATCGGGGGTAGAACACACCTAATGTGAGATCCTCCACTGCTTGTTTTTGTTTTGCCTTCAGGACATCAATCTTCGAAGAGATAGAGCTCATCATTTCTATTTTAAAATTTTCAAGGAGATTTCCTATCTCTGCGTGGGTAGTGCCTCCATTGGATGATTTCTGATTTCTGTCGAAGACGTCATGTTCTAGCTTATCTCGTTTGTCTCGCTTATTGTTCCTAGAAGACCCCCTGGAGTATCTCTTGCATAGTTTCACAATTTTTTCAAAAGGTTCTTTGGAGATATCTCCCTTAACAAGCAGGTTTAACATGTCTAGACAATCATCCCTGATCCCACGGAGCAAGATTATCTTGAGTACGTCCAGCCCCATGTTCGTCTGCCCAGCTCTCCGCACATTGTACAGCAGTATTTCCACGAAATCCTCCAAACTTTCGTCCTCCTTTTGCACCATTTTAAATAATTCCTCTCTCTTGTCTTTGGTGTTACAATATTCCTGGTATTTCTCTAGGAACACTTGTTTCATTGCATCCCAATTAGCAACGGTTTCTCCTCCAAGGCTCATGAACCAGCGTAATGCATTGTCCTTCAGGGTAGCAGGAAAAAGTTTTAGCTTTTGGGCATCGGTGATATAATCATAGCTGCGACAAAGAATATCGAATTCAAAGAGGAATTCATCTGGGTCTTCTGCTACCTTTCCATGGAAACGAGGTAACACCGATGGTGAGATATTTTTCATAGGAGCTGCCCCATCTAGTTGTTGAATCGGAAATTGCAGTGTAGCCACCGTTCCTTCTGGCAGGGAGCGATTTTCATGATGATAGTTTTCTTCCATTACTTCTTCCTCGTCGGCCCCGTGTCTGTTACTCATCTCCTCTTCGTTTCTTTCTGCGTTCTTTTCTTCGTCCTTCTCCTGTTCCTCTTTCTTTTCTTTGTTCCTCCACTGATCCAAGAACTTCTGGTGGTACTGATCCCACTCTTCCTTAGTTACGACCCTCCCATTAATGTGGTAGGTCGGACCTTTACCGGCAGGTCCGGTTGTAACAGCCGTGTCTTCGTCTGCAGGGATGTTCGAGGGAGTCGCAGCTGCTCGTGGATTCTCCACCGTGGATCCTGACGCTGGCGCCTCAGGATTGGCAGGATTCCTTCTGATAGGAGTTTCTTGAAGACGAGCTCTGGTGGATGAATCGGTTCTGTCAACAAGATCGTTGATGAACGTCCTTCTGCCCAACGGTGCTCCTCGACCGCGACCCGAGCCACCTGCACTGTTAGTATTTTGTGGGGTTTTGGGAGTTGGGAGTTGATCGTGTTTTACCCTCCTCGTATTCATGCAACCCAAATCATTTCATCAAAGAGAAAAAAAGAGAAACTGACTAGAAACAATTACCAGATGCAACTAATGATAGTGTTTAATTTTTATCCTTCCCCGGCAACGGCGCCAAAATGTCGAGCACCCTAAATGCAGATAAATTATTATCAACACACAGAGCATATGAGGTTTATTGTCAACCCAAGAAAGTCTTTTATTTCAAAGGATAAATGCACAGTCTATGCTTAAACACCAGATCATTGTAATTAAACACTTTATCCTCTAACAACCATGTTCATCCCTCAGAACCTGTGTAATTCCACCAATCTTCTAAACACTACAAATTCAATTTCTTCCTACCATGTATCAATCAAGAAATGAAATCAGATTCAAACAACAATTGCAGATCAAAGGAAATCCTATTCATATCCCAAAACAATGATTCTCCTACTCAATCTAATCACTCTTGAAACCCATAGACATAAACTGAATGTAATCTAGAAATTCAATTGCGGAAGATCGAATTCAACTATTCTAAGGAATTGAGTTGCAAAAATGAAAATCAACAATTATAACAGTAAAATAATTGCAAGGATTCGTGGGATGACAATCTGAGACCGTAAGATGAACAGAGCTGTGTACAGCTATTATATGAATTGCATAAAGAAAACTATTTAATTAGTCGACTGTTATTCTGTACCAATTATCAATCTCAGGAAAATGTAATACTGCAAATCCACACATACTACTGCTGTGCACACAGGCAATATAATCAGCAAAACATCACACAACAATGCATTCATAAATCCTACTTTAACTCAGCGATCTCTGCGGAAGGCGGGCCCAACCTTCACATAGAGACGCTGGATGAACAATGTACAGCTCCCTTAAATCAGCGGTTGCTCTTTGTATTAAAAGAAGGAATGATTACAGATTACTTCCACTGTCAATACAGGAATGAATTATCTATTATCCAATAAAAACCCCCCGGGTCGAGACAACTTCTCATTTTTATACATACAGACTATAACACCCGATCCTATTACAAAGGGCAGCCATGAAGATCTCTGATCTTCAGGCGCCCTGAATAACACTGGTTGTTACAAAACGTGGCATGGTGCAAATATAGAAAATGAGAGAAAGCTGTTGACTGGCCCGGAAGTGGCGATCTTCTCAGATCGCCATGATACTCGAGCAGCTATCCTGAAGATCCCCCAATCATAGCACATTCTGTTACAGCTACTCTGTACGGATTTGTCTGGAAGGTTGCATAAGAACCACATGCCTCAATGGATGATTGAAGGATTGAGGATCCTCTTGAATCACGAACGCCCCTTGTTTCAAGACTTGCTCAGCTCCACTTTCCTGCAGTCTACTCATCTCACGCTATCTTCATGAATTACAACATATTAGCACAATTTGGAGAGATACACAGCCTTAATTGTCACAACCATAAGCATTAATAAGATAAAACAATAATCAGTCTTACCTTGGCAATTTAGGGAATAAAATGAGGAAAACAGGTCTGATTGACATGCTGAACAGTGTAAAACAAGGGCATAAAAGGTGATTAAGGATGGTTAAAAAGGGACCAATTTTATAATCAACATACTCCTTTTCTGAAAACAGTGGAGGGATGCTCCCGGAACAGGAAGCCCTAGTTTTCCAATTTCTTATGTGGAAATTCTTGATACTGTTTCTGCGATATATCCAAAATTGCTGCTACTATGTGTCTGAAAATTTGCACTGAGGTAGCCTCGCTTGTCCTTGTTCCAACATCATAGGTTTCATTATAATTGGTTTCACTAATTGGGATTTATGATCATTTTCCCAAGGTGACCTGTTTCAGGACTGTTCAGTATATATAAGTTGTACGGACTGCCACATGTCATTGTTTCATCTTTGAGCTATGAAAATTATACCATAGAAAGTAAAGTCCATTCCCTTTCTGAAAAATCTTCGGAAATTTCATTTGGACCTTTGTAGCCCAAGATATAGCAATTCTCCCCAGGTGTCCTGTTTAGGGATGAATCCTGGAAGACGTTGGAACCCTAAGTTGGAGGGATCATATATCCTAGAATATAGTTAATAGGAGGATGAAATTTAGACACAGTGTAAATAAGGATTTTATCTTCGGCCTGTGAACGTTTCAGCTCCTGAGCCTTCTCCAATCCCTAGATATAGCGAATGTACCAAAACTTATCAGTTTTAGTATTTAGGTTTTTTTCCAGGTTGGGGTCAAACTAGGGTTTGAATTTCCTGGAGTTACACCCAACCAAAAATCTCAACCCAGGTCTCTAAAATTCGATTTTGATGAGGAGATCCATCCTATGCCAGGTTCACTAAAAAATTCTTCTTCTGTAGAAAGCCTTAATTTCCTGCACCAAAAACTAAAAATGCCCGAAATCGAATTCCGCTTTGACAGCAAGATGTGCCCTTCAATGGAGAGTCAATGTAGCATACTTTTGCTGATGGATTGTGGAGAGAGACCCAAAAAGTAAGAAGCCATAGCTTATGCAACTGCACAACGTCTTCTTGTCATGTTAGCTTTGATGCCATGTTAGATTTTTATCATTCAAGCTAACATTATGATCTTAGGATCTTATCTGAGAGAATAACATGCACAACAATAAAACACAAGAGACAATGAACACAAAGATTTTCCTCAGGGAAACCATAAAGGAGAAAACACTGCAACTTCCTCAGAGATAGAATCAGCACTAAAAGTAAAACCCCCAAAACAGTAAGATGATATCTCGATAGCAGTAGTCTCTCTCTTGTCCCATCAACTTCTCTCTCACTCATGCGCCCCAATGAGTGAATGTGTGTGTGATAAATAGAGAGGCTCACTCTCTATTTATATTCTTTCGTCCACTTAATGTCCACTCCAACATGTCAGCCTCACTTAACAATTACTTACTAGAGCCGACATCTCTAGGAGAGTCTAATAACCCTAGTGCCCCACAACTTGTGGGGACTTTGCCCCTCCGACCAACAAGGAGGGTTATCCTTAACACAACGGTGGGTACTATTTCCTCGACTTACAATAAATCGCCTAGGGTCGACTTCTCTAGGATAGTCTAATAACCCTAGGGCCCCACAACTGCAGGGACTTTAACCCTTGATCAATAGGAGGGTTACCCACAATAACTTGACATGACTTGTTCACATTATAGAAACTCTCGATTGGAATATCGGGGCATGACATAACTCAATTACATTACAAACACTTCCCAGAATAAACATCGGGGTACAATACATAATATATACAAGTGAATACATTCTGAAGTTACAATTACATCAACACATTTCTTGGAATCTTGGAAAGACAGAGAACGTTTACATTGGGGCAGATTGTTCTCTCAGTGAGATTAAGGAATATACTGATATTTTTAAAGAGTTTTGAGATGTTTTTACTAGGTCATATGTCGAAATGCCAAGAATACACCCTCGGATTGTCGAGCATGAGATTAAAACTTACCCTAATGATTAACTTGTTCGACAACGTTTATGCACGATGAATCCCCGTAACGTGCCTGCCATTAAGGCTGAGATAGAGAAGCTACTCAAGGTTGGATTTATTTATCCGGTTCCCTTGATTGAATGGGTATCCAATCCCGTTCCGATAGATAAGAAGCAGAGAACTATCTGGATGTGCACTGACTTTAGAGACTTGAATAAGGCATGTCCTAAAGATAAATTCCCCACGTCATTCATAGATCAGATCTTAGATGAGTGTGAAGGAAGCAAGGTGTTATCGTTCATGGACGGTTTTTGGGATACAATCAGATACAAATCAAGCCCGAGGACCAACATAAAATGACTTTCATTTTTCCTTGGGGTACTTTTGCATACCAAAAATGCCTTTCGGCCTTAAAAAGGTCGGAGCTTCATTTCAGTGGGCAATGGCCTTTTATTTTCATGACCTGAAGCGTATTATCGAAGTTTATCTCGATGATTTAGCTGCTCACTCTCGGTTGAGAGTGGATCATCTTGACCATTTGCGCTTGGTTTTTGAAAGACATTGTTGTTATCAAATTTGGTTGAATCCTCAAAAGTGCATATTTTGCTTGAAAGTAGGCCATTTATTAGATTCATCGTTTCTAAGGAGGGGATTAGGGTTGATAAGGCTTAAGGTTGAGGCAATACTTCAGTTGTCTCCCCTGCGCAGAATTAGACACCTTCATAATCTCCAAGGGATGACTAACTTCTTATGGAGATTTGTCGTTGAATTTTCCAATTTGACTAAGGGTTTTATGTGCCTTTTGAAGGACACTCCGTTCATATGGGATGAGCGAGCTCAAAAGTCCTTCGATGCTCTTAAGAAATCCTTGGCATCGACCCCCATGCTTAGTCCACCCAACTATAGCTATGACATTTTATTATATGTGTTCGTGTCTCAAGAGACGATTGGGATGGTTTTTGTTCAAGAGGATGATGACCTCCAAGAGAACGTTGTCTGCTATCTTAGCCGAAACCTTATTGATGCCGAACTTCGATACAGTCACGTTGAGAAGCTATCCTTAACAGCCGTTCATGTGGTTCAGAGGGTGAGACATTACATACTCCTTCTCCAGATCATGGTGTTAAAACACATCAATCCATTTTTGTTTGTCCTAACCAAACGAATGATAGGGAGAAGTATAATAAGTGGATAGTTATCTTTCAAGAATTCGATCTCGAGTTTGTTTTGGAAAAATCAAAGCAATCACTAGTTTTTGTGGAACTCATGTCAGACCTTCCTAGTTTGGATGAGAATGAAATTTACGAAGATTCATTTGTGGATGAACATATCTTCCTTATCTCTATCGTGGAACCTTGGTATGCTGGCATCATCATATATTTACATACTTTGAAGGTTCCTCCTCACCTCTCACGGGACAAGCGTGGACATTTACGACATGTTGCTAAGAATTAACTCATTATCGGTGACACTTTGTATCGACGCGGGGTGGATTCCATTTTACGTCGATGTTTAATTCATGATGAGGCTGAGATGGTGCTGAATGATTACCACGGTGGGGTGTGTGGTGGTCATTTATCCGGGCTTGGTACAACCCAAAAAATACTTATAGCAGGTTACTATTGGCTGTCGATCTTTAAAGATTGCGTTAATGCGGTCAAGCGGTGCCACCCTTTCCAGGTGTTTGCATGGAATATGCACTCGCATCCTTCCCTGTTACACCCTATTGTTACAGTGGGTCCCTTCACCAAGTGGGGGGTATACTTTATGGATTACAACCTAGCTTCGGTTGGGTGGAACCATCACATCATTGTGGCCGTAGATTACTTTACAAAATGGGCAGAGGTTATGCCTACTATTAAATATGACGGTGAGACGACCACTCATTTTGTAATCAATCAAATCATTGCTCGGTTTGGCATCCCAAGAGAGTTTGTCACTGACCATGGAAAGCACTTTCAAAATAAGATGATGGATAAATTATCTTTGAAATTGGGGTATAAACAAGAGTACTCCTCTTATTATTATCCTCAAGCAATTGGACATATCGAAGCTGTAAACAAATAACTTAAGTCCATTTTGAAAAGAATCATTGCACAAAGCAAGACTAATTGACGTATTATGCTTTACCCTGCTTTGTTGGCGTACCCAACCGCTGTTAAGACAACCACCAATTTTTCTCCATATCATTTAGTACATGGGGTGGACTCGATATTCTCAATTGAATGTGAAATTCCCTCTTTGAAACTAGCCGTAGAGATCTTACCAGAGACTTCTGCATTGGAAGAATGTTTGGTCCACTTAGAACACCTTGATGAGCAACGTTGAGATTCCTTAGTGTCTCTTGTGATTAATAAACGCTGCGTCAAGGCTCAGTATGATAAGTCTGTCTGTCCTCAGAGATTTAGTGAAGGTGACTTGGTTATTCTATACAACCAAGCTAGTGAACTGCTAAGGGTGGGTAAGTTCAACCCCATGTGGCATGGTCCTTACATGGTTAAATGAGTCTTAGATAATGGCGCATATGAGCTAGAGGATTATGAAGGGATAGCCTTGACGGAGCCTAGAAATGGGCTCTATATTAAAAAATTACTATACCTAATTCTCAGTTGAGGCTGATGCTTTGTATATTATTGTACAGTTGCATAGTTTATTTTTGTTCCCATGTATAGATTCGGTTTGTTGACATGCTTCCATTTGTTGTGGAATATTTCGATGGATTCTTCAGTATATGTAGGATATGTTGACGGTGCCAGCCGCCATACTCACAATTTAGTGTAATCTCTTGATTTTGACCCCATTTGCATTAAAATTGCATATGATGTAAATATCATTATTAAATCATAACAAGGAGCTCAAGGCCAAGGCCCCACCCTCAAGTTAGCGTTTTCTGTATCGGAAATTAAAATTGATGCCGATGGTTCTCATGCTATCCAGACACATTAAAAATTGAGAGATCATGTAAAAATGCAAATTAATAAAAGTACCCACAACTAGCTATGTCAATGTAACAAAGAGACGGGGGCATGATTTCACAAGGAATAGGGAGGGAAATTATTCAAACCCTTGAGCCAATAGTGTTGATCCAAATGTCAATGGGAGAACCCATAAAGCTGTCAACTACATTTTTTTGTCTTATTCACCCAATCATTTATTTCTTCCAGAAGTAGGTTGAGGTAGTGAATGCCTTGGGCATGTCAGTCAAATTCGAATTGGGAAAGCCACCCATTTTGGAAAATTGTGTTTTGTATTATTGGGCAAGTAAATACTCAGAAATGCATTCCCATTCCATTCCTCATTCACATCCTTCACTTCCTCAAGCAGCTGGACAAACCTGGGAATTATTCCATCCCTTTTTTCGGATTTCCTCATCTTTCCATGGCTGGGAAAATCCATTTTTGTGTTGCTTAGTGAATGGGAAGAAGAGAACCACTATTTGGGGGTTTGAAGAGGGAATTTCCCCCCTATGAAGCCCGTAGACATTTCCGAAATCATATTTTCTATTAGAGGGTTGTTTTCCCTTATACCATTTTAGTTTTGGTTTGCCATGGCGTTTTTCTCAAACCCAACCCTTTTGTTTGTTGTTTTGTGAATCCCTATTTTGGTATGAAAGAATTAGGAGTGGAAGAGGCCCATTATTGGCTTGATAAACCTAGTGAAGAGAGGAACCTCACAGACAAATTAAGAGGGGATGGAAAATATTCTATGCACAACCTGAAGAGCATTGGAAGGGAAGGTATGTCCTGAGGGAATGTGTAGCAGTGAAGGGAATACTTGTGTTGGGTGTGTAGGTATTGTGGATTCCAAGCTAAATATATCTAGATTGGATTGGCCGAGTTTTGATATGTTTTGGCTATATGTGAGCCTGCTGTTCCCTATTTCCTTGTGGAAATCATGCCCAACTCGGGGGTGGTAGTGGTGCTGAGAGATTGATGAACATACTGGCCTATGGTTGGGTGGAACGTTGTAACAACATAGTTAGTTGCAGGACAACTTATTTTCAAGATAAGTATTCTCTGTGTATTTAATTTCTGCAACTGTATTTGTTTAATAATTATTATGAACATATGGATGCATTGAATGAGGTTTTATTCTGTTGTATATTTACATGTATTATGCATCTGTATATGTATGTTTTATTTTCAATGCATTTTTGTTATGTTCATGGGGTTAGATCCTCGGTCAGATATACAGAGCAATAATAGAGCCATGTCCTCTCCTCGTCAAGAGAGGAGAGGGGAGGGGATGTGAAACTTAGATTTGACTGCTTGGGTCATTTATACGTCTGAGGGTCAGGTAGTGTCTTCAGGAAGTGTGTGTCTTCGACCATATTTGAATAATGTTGTTGAATATAGTTCTGTGATTGAACGCCTACATGATACCATATCTAATATTGGTATCCTCTTGAAGTACACCTTGAATCATAGTTAGTTATATCACAATTGAATGGTGTGTATCGTATCAGGGATCCGACTTTATTGCAAAGGTTCTTGTGGGTAAGATTGTTAGAACAACAATTTGAACACATAACATATGTTCATGTTCCTAGGATCTGTAATCATGTTTTTGATTCTTATGCAAATTACGTATTAGAGTGGCATTTGTTAAATCAATAACTAAGCAGACACATTTCATTCACATTTAAACAAACATGTAAATACATCAAGCTGATCACTATAAGTTTTTTATTTTTCGAATATAATCCAAAATGGTATCACAATACAAATCATTATAATACAAAATTGGGGCTTTAAGCCACAAAAAAACACTATACAGTCGATACAAAATGTCTATCTAGGCCTCTATGCTTGTGGACCAGGGTGATGGTCATGGAAGCAAACAACAAAATTTTTCAACCGTCGAAATAACTGAACCCACACATGGGGAACTCCTACTACATGTCTCTGCATTGCCTCGGGAAAGTCCTCAACTTGCACCATAAGCACCATGTGTCATTATGGCGAAGTTGGTATGTATTATTTTGAGAATACGCTCCGCATTTGCACCTAGTATGTCATTCCTCCTCCCCTCTGACGATGTCAGGGGAAACCATCTGGCCATCTAGGACCCACATCGGCATATGCATGATCAATGTCAGTACGTGATACCACCAAAAACATGTTTTTGATTTCATTATTTATTAAAATACAAAAAAATTACTTCAAAAATATATTTGGGATTGTTACCTATGTCACCATATGCAGAACCTAGTGGTAATAGCATGTCTGGGTCTCCACAGAAGTCGATCCCTACATAGGGATAGTCATCCATGACGATGATATGTCACTTCCACCAATGGTAGAAGTCTTTTTGGAATGGAGTGGGTGTCCTACCCCGCCTTAATCGTAGGATCAACTCTACCCAACGAGTTTGGTATGGATTTCGTAGACCATGTGGAGGAACTTGAAATATTGGCCTAAGGCTTGGTAATCGCTCAAAGAAGAAAGTTTTGAGTATGCTCGTGAACCCAAAGTTCCTTGTCCTTCCCAACTTACAATTAGTCAGCTGTTGTTTCATATTGTTCAACAATGATGTGCTCCAATAATATATTGTGGGTTTGATACAATCTACTGCATAAAACATGAGAGGCCTAGAGGTCTGATGCAATGATTCCAACCTTGCTATCTTGGCCAGTACCAGTACTATAACGTTGATATCGAGGCTCTAGATGGAGTTCACAGAAACCTGGCTTCCGATCTTTTCAGTATCCGAAAGACTATACACAACTATATACTCCTCAATGGTGAGCCACCTCCCACCCCATGAGCCCTCAAGTTGACTACCTCACCTCCGCGGGATAGTCCAGTAATTAAATAGATGTCTTCTGCTTCGAGTCTCAGGGGCATCCCATCTAGATGCAAATCGTCTGTGTCTGGATCCCAATAATTAACAAGCATATGTAGAAGCCTTGGTTGGGTTCTCAAGCTCCCAAGTTTCCAAAACTTATACAATACACATCCCCTTAAAGCTTGTTGAGCATTTACATCAGGATGGACTGCCTTATCCACATCCTCATGTTCACGCTCCTTCCATTCTAGCACCATCCTGCAAAACAAACATGCATTATGATGAGATTTTTCCTTTAATTTGGATATTCGCACTCTTATACGCGACCTTTTTTGGTGACAATAACGTGTATACGCGGGAAGGATTTTCTTTGCTCGCATATACCCGTCCCTATACGCGATCAGATGGCCTGTGACTCACATGGGCCGGGATATCCATTTTTATGTGGATGCAAACTAAAAATTACACCATGGAAATTGAAAATAAATACATAGAAAATGTGAGTGATGGGATGAGGATCTACTTGGCCCTGACGACTTGCAATTTCGTTTCTCCTATCTCTCAGAATTGACGATCGAAGTTGGTGGTCCAAAATGGCTCCAAATGCACTATCTGTGGTAAAATCAAAATGGTATGGTGAAAATATGAATTTTTTACTATTTATAAAATTTCTTTTGAAATTTTTATCCACTGGCCTAGAGTTTGGACATTTATTAACCTTTTTGAACTGTTTTGGCCTAATATTGTGGTGTAGGGAGTTATTTTGAATGCACTTTCGTCGAGGTATTGACATGTTTGTGTCTATAATAGGTATAATTTCAAATTGACATATAGGATATGATCACTTTTCCTATGCATCATGCATTATCCTATGACCATGTCACCTTAACTATAGGTATGAACCCACTTCGTAATGTTATGGTACCTCACATTGCTTCTAGAAGTGGAATTACGTAAGTTGTAGAGCCTTCCTATTCATAGGTTCCATAGTTAGATCTTGCTTTTCCATTTGGTACCCATGATGAGATTCTTCCCTTAGTTTCGGGAGTCCCTTATAGTCACGCCATGTCTTTGAGCGAGAACCTCATATTCTCTCTTGAAATTTACACTGGCCATCTCCCATAGGGAATCCCGTTGATATCAAGTTGTATTGAGCTTTACGCCGGCTCCCTGCTTCAGTTTTATGAGCTATATAGGCCGTGCTTGCCTCAATTCTATCCAAGCAGAGCCTTTAATATATCTTTTGCATCTTGATTACCCCTTACTTGGAGGAGACAACCACCCCGAGTGTCCTTATCGTGCATATGCTTCCTTGCATTGAGAATAGTTATGTTCTACTGCTTGGAACTAGTTTTCTTTCCCGTGACACTCGTTTCCTCTTAGTTTAGTACTATAAGCATTTTTATTCCTTTTCAAGCTTTCCAATATGAAAAAGAACAAAAAAACCATAAAAATTCGGATGAGAAATGATATTACTTTTGGCAGCTATCGTGTCGTGTTGCCTTCGAACAAAGCACTGTATATTCTATCCATTAGTTGGGTTATTAGTATGAATTTAGGAGCTGTACTCATTATTTTGAGTTTTCTCCATCGACTGGTTATGCTTCCACTCCATATGGAGCCTCTGTCAATGCCTTATGTGTCATAGAGTTGTTCCAGTTTTCATGTTGAGTCCATGCTTCCTATGAGTCACCATATACCATATGATCTTGTTCGAAGGAATTCTTAGCCTGAGTTGGCCATTCCTTAGTTATATTGTCTTTGCATGTCGGCCATTTTCGATACAGTTACTAGTTCATGCACATCTTGTTCGTCTGAGTTCTTCCAAATTATCCAGGGTTGCTGAGTATCTCATGTTGGTTGATGGGGGATTCCTTAATGTCCTCCTTCCAATGGATTCCATTCCATCGACTTCAGATAATCTATTATGGAATACAAGTCTAGATTCCATTGAGTGCTTTGAGACTTGTAGTCATCAGTGGAAGGTTCTGTCGCAATCGACAGTTTTTGGAATACATTAATGTTCCCTGATCGATGGATCCTCTCAAGTGTTCAAACTCAACACATTTATTCACACTTGTTTGATTGCACTCTATACCTTGATTCCTATTATCATTATCGGTGGGATATCTCGCATCTGTTAACGATATACATCAATGACCGACAATAAGATGATGGTACATCATGTTCGACCTATACATCTTTATTCGTGTATGGGATATGTACCGGTAGATGTTTGTGTAGAAGAACTTTGAGGTTGGTGGCATTCCATATATGCTATCCCGTTGATCATGCCAATATTCATGAGATGTTAGCTGACATGCCTAGATTCTAGTGTTCTATCATATATTTTGATTCAGTATGGATATCTTATATCATTGTGTATTGTACGTGGTGATGACCACATGTGACATATGTCTATTATGCCTATTCATGGCCATTGTACTATTATGTATATGGGACTGCTACACTTCATATTTGCAGTTAGATGATGAGATGTATCATTGTATTGTACTGATGAGTGGCTAGTTTTTCCACCCGGGTCTTCATTACTCCACTTCTAGGATTGGTATAATGCATTTCGGCTATCATGTTACCCCTCTGACCTCACACATTAGGGGGGATTCTGTTATATATGATTTTACTGCACTTGGTAGATCGTTTCTTTAAGGCCTTCCCTATCCCTATGCATAATCCTTGGATCCCCTTTGTTCAATATAAACTTTGATGATCCAAGAAATCCCTTAAAAATCCCTATTTATTAGTATATGCGAGTCACAGGATTACATATCGCATTTACATGCATCTTGTCCCACTATGATTTGCGTACATCGAGAAATGTGCCCAAAAATAAAAATATTTTGGAGTTTTCCTCAATGAGTCACGAATAAATTGACTATTGGCTTTCCATATGCCTAGAAACGCTCCGACTCAACCCTTCACTTCCCATTGAAGGGCTATGTATTGAGCCTCTTGGATGCATTGGAGGAGGAGAACTTATGAGAGTAAGGAAACTATAGTGGATTTGTGCCCCATTCATACATGCTTGATTATGCATCCCTTTGTCATTTTGAGAAACCATTGATGCTCTTCCCAATATTTCCATTTTATTGTGAGATTTCCATTGATATGGAGGATTGAAGTGGTGGAGGCCTAGGTGGAGGACTTGATCTCTCAATTTCGACGAAGTGACGACAGAGTTTTTCACTTGTATTCTTGTGCATGGATGTAGTTGCTTTGATTTATACATATTGGATTTATATATGCTAGAGTATTTCTAACACTTAATATCTATCATGCTTGTCTATTTCGTTGTTGTTGAGAATGGAATATAGGTTCAAGTGTGGTTGAAAAGATAAACGAGGATCTACTACAACCTTCTGGAACAAGGTACGCCTTCTATCCCTTAGTGTTAGCTTTGTTTATCTCTATTTCAGATGGAAATGGATTGTATTTTGGTGTCATACTGTCTGTTGTGGTCTACACCAATCCATTGGAAGTTTTCTTCGTAACAAGGTATGTGGTTGATCCTGCCAAGATCACGGTAATTGTCGACCTACCCATGCCGACGATACTAAAACCACTCAGGGTGACGTTGGGTCACACATGATATTACCAGAAGTTCATAAGGGGATACACAATGATCACGACTCCAATGGATAAAATGTTGAAGAATGATGCAAAGTTCGAATGGAACGATGAATGTCAAAGAAGTATTGATACTCTGAAGCAAAAAATGGTCACAACACCGATATTAGTTTCTCTGGATTGGATGAAGGAGTTCCATGTCCATTTTGATGCTTTGTACATCACATTGGGAGTGATTTTGGCTAAACCAGGGGAAGGAGCAATTGATCACCAAATTTCATTCGCAATTCGAAAGTTGCATACTGTGGAAAGAAACTACACAACAACAAAGAGGGAATATTTGGCGATGGTGTATGTGTTAGAAAAATTCCACCACTACCTATTGGGAGGACATTTCAAAATGTTTACGTATCACTCAACACTGAAGTACCTAGTTAACAACCCTGTCTTGGGGGGGATATTTGTCGATGGTTATTACTATTCCAAGAGTTCAATTTTGATATCATTATGAAGCTAGGGCAGTTGAATGCAAGACCTTATCATTTGTCAAGGTTAGAGACAACGAAGAGCCAAACAACATCGATGATGACTTACCTGATGCGCAATTGTTTAGAATCAGAATGGTGGACGACCATTACGAGCAAATTGTCCAATTTTTTATGATAGGAAAAGAAGCAGAGGAAGTCACCACGAGTAAGAAGAAGCAATTATTCATCAGAAATGTGTATTTCCATCTAATTGTCATACAACTTTACAAAATAGGGCCGGATGAAATTTTATGTCAATACGTCTTGCCGCATGAGCAGGAAAGAGTATTGGCAGAGGCACATGCCACAATTGCATGAGGACATTATGGAGGTCGCTTAACCACTAGAAGGATACTATGAGATGGTTTATGGTGGCCGACAATGCACAATGATGCCGCATATTACACTAAGAGATGGGACATATGTCAAAGGACGGGGAAGCCACCACGAAGGGACGAGATGCCGCTAGTACCTCAGATAATGCGACAACCATTTTATAAATGGGATGTGGATTTTATGGGACCCATTAATACTTCAGGGAAACGAATGGGTGCATGATATATCATCACTAAGAAATACTACTTGACACGATGGGAAGAGGCAGCACCAGCGAAGGATTGCACAACTACGACAACACCAAGATTCTTATTTGACAATGTGGTTACTCGATTTGGCTATCCCAAGATATTACTGAGCGACGAAGGGATTCACTTTGTCAATCAGATGATTAGCGCGATGACTGAGGAATTTCAGATACACCATAAGAAGAGTACTCCCTATCACCCACAAGCGAATGGAGCATTTGAAGCATTCAACAATGTATTGGAACATGCGCTAACAAAGGCATGTAATGTAAACAGTGATGACTGGGATATGAAAATCCTTGCGATATTATGGGCCTACACGACAACATGTAAATGATTGAGGGGAAAAACACCATTCAAGCTCGTTTTTGGATAAGAAGCAGTAATTCTGATGGAATACATTATTCCCAGCCTATGCATAGCGAAAATGAGAGGCATGATTGATGAAGGAGCGATTGAAGAAATACTACACAGTTGTTGCAGCTAGAGGAGGATAAGTTCATCGCAGGTTTCCATGAGCAAGTAGAGAAGGATCAACAAAAGGCATGACACGACCGCCATGTAAAAACAAATCACTTTCAACGCAGAGATATGGTTATCCTATACGACAATATTTTCTTGAATCACCCAGGTAATCTATATATGTTAAACTAGAAACAATAAGGAAGGTCTTCCTGCATGCATGTGTTCTTGCATGCAGAAGACTTAAATTAGGAAACCAATTCTATTTAATTTACTTTTTCTAAGTTTACTTTTGAAAATAAATTAAAGTGATCTTAATTAACTTTAGTGAAACACTAGTTAAAGTGAAAGTGAAATTAGGGTTTTTTTCTTTACTTAAAGTTATAAAAGAGAGATCAATTGGTGGAGAGGACACACACACACACTTGTATTCTGATAGAGACATGATACAGACAGGGAGAGAAAGTCAGATAAAGGATTTAGCTGGGAAGATGGAGAAGCGATCAGAAGGATCACTGAGCTTCATATAGTTGGGCCGTACACTCATGCATGAGGGTGCTAAGGTTTAGCTGGGGTTTTTCCCAATGATTCTACTGTGTAATTGCATTCGCCAGATTTGGGTGAATTTGTAGTTTTGTAAATGCTCCATATTTTCTCATAATAAAATCTATATATGATTGCTGCACTGGTTTTTCCATCTTGGGTTTTTCTAGGGGTTTCCATACCCAAAATAATTGTGTCATTATTGTGATGTGATGTTGTGATTTATTTATCAGTTTTGTATTCCGCTGCATACTATAAAAGATATTCATGTGTGGTTATCAATAGAGATATTGCATGCATTGTTAGCCCTAGTTTGAATATTAAAGGAAAATTTACATGGTATAAGAGCTCTGGTGAGCTAAAGATGAGATATTTGTAGAAACAATGATAGATCAGGGGCAGATCTATTGAAGAAACAAACTTAGATTGGAGATCTAGGGTTTAACAAGTAACACTTCCCAATGGCCATGTAGCTAAGAGTTGAGGATAGACTCTAGGGTGCTCAGAACTTTCCTACATGGAATGAAAGGATCATAAGGATCCTGGACGTCAGTGATGCAGAGGAGCACATTAACTCCACAAAGGTTGCATCCATAGATCCAAAAGATCTAGTAGCTTGGAAGAATATTGACTCCAGATCCATGCAAATTGTCATGGATGGAGTGAAGGACCATGTAGTCCCTCACCTTTCTGGTAAGAAGACCGCATTAGAGATTTGGAAGGATTTGGAGAGTCTGTACCAAAGCAAGAAAGAGAACCAAAAGATGGTGTTGCAAGAGAGGATTGGAAACACCAAGATGGCCAAGGGAGAATGAGTGGTTCCTTATCTCATGAGGCTCACATAGATCAGGGATGAGCTTGGAGCAGTTGGATCTAAGACTAATGATGCAGAGCTAGTTCGAATAGCCCTCAATGGATTCTCTAAGCCATGGGACACCTTTGTCAAGGGTGTGGTGGCTAGGGAGAATCACTCTGATTGAATTGGGATGAATTTGTGTAGGAGGAGACTTGCATGGGTCAAGGATCAGGCTTATCCAGCAGTTCCCCATAGATTGTGGATGAGGAGGCTATATCTTTTACATGGAAGAGAAATGGGAAGGCAAAGAGGAAGATGGATGGTAAGAAGAACATTGACATGCCAAAGCTCAAGTGTTTTATCTGCCACAAGCAGGGACACTTTGCTTGCCATTTCTCAGATAGGAAGAAGAAGAGTAACACTCAAATGGATGGATCTGCAGAGATGGATGAGTTAAACTTTAACATCGATGAGGAGTTTTGCTTGATATCTTGCATGGAAATCACCATAGGGAGAAGCATATGGTACATTGACAGTGGAGCATCTAGTCACATGATTGGACATAAGATATTCTTCAGAGACTTGTAGGAGGGTGGAGCAGGGATCCATGTTGAGTTGGATGATGATGCACGGTATCGGGCGTAGGGAGTTGGCACTGTTTCATTTTAGAGGGAGTCCGGAAAACCCCTCAGTTTTGATGATGTGTTATATGTTCCAGGATTGACCAAGAACCTTATATTAGTATCCACTCTGGAGGACAAGGGACATCAGGTGAAGTTCTGTGACCATAGAGTATATATCAGGCCTAAGGGGTCAGACAAGAGCTTGGATCGGGTGATTGGTAGGAGGATCGGGAAAGTGTACAAACTACACTTTGAGCCTGCAAAGGCTCTAGTCAGCAGCAAAAAAAACAGTCAGGGTGAGTTATGGAATAGGAGGATGGCACACTTACACCATGGAGCACTAAAGCATTTGAGATAGGCAGTCATTGGAGTTCCTCAGGTATAAGAGGAAAAGAATAACTACTGCAAGGGTTGTGCTTTGGGGAAGAACATCATGAATCCTTTCCCATGGAGTGGGTACAAGTATAAGGAGCCCTTGGACTTGGTGCATTTTGATGTATGCATACCTATGAGTGTCCATTCGTTCAGTGGTTACAATTACTGTGTAACCTTCATTGATGACTATTCCAGGAAGACCTGGATCTATTTCCTAAAGGCCAAGTCAGAGGTATTTGAGAGGTTCTGAGAGTTCAAAACTCTCGTGGAGAACCAAATAGGAAAGATGACTGGGGTTTTGAGGACAGAAAATGGGGGTGAGTAAACCTCCAATGAGTTCATGGAGTATTTTTCGGCTGAGGGGATCAAGAAGGAGCACACTGTGCCCCATACCCCACAATAGAATAAAATTGTAGAGCAGAATAACATGACTATGGTTGGAGCAGCCAAGGCCATTCTATTTGATTAGGGATTACCACTATTCCTCCGGGCCAAGGAATACATGGCTGCAGTATACATTCAGAACAAGTGTCCCTGTTGCCGCCTTTTCACACACCAGGGTCATGTGGCAGAAATCTTCAAGCCACTCGGTGTGTCCTTGGGGGAAAGTCTCGAGTCAAGGCTGTCACCTTGTTCTTGACTCCTCCGTTTAGGCTCAACTCCTAACGAAGCCAAGGGGGGTAGACCCTATTAAATTACTAAGGAGAATTACTTAGTGTGGTGATGTTAAACTGAATGAGTTGTTTAGGAGTTTACAATTTAACTATAGATAATCAAAGATGGCAAGATGTAAAAGATGAACACACGAACGCACAATACTGAGACAAAATGTATATATAAAGCAAGAAATTAACCAGTGCCTTAGAATGGAGTCAAAAATAGAATCAATATGCTTGCATGTACTTGGAGTGAATGTTTTGCGATTGCCTCTTGGTACGTTTTAAGTTAAATGTGAAGTATGAGTTGATTAAATTAGGCAAAGGGGGGACTCCAGATATGCCCGAGAGTACTTGGAGTATGTCCAAAACTAAACCTTCACGGCTACCCGCAAGGAATATGTGGGATGAAATGGAGTCTCTGGGGATATTTTTCATAACGCACCCGTTAGGGTGTGACAGAGATCAGCGCCCCGAGGTCACTTTTCAGAAGTTCCTGCTTCCTTTGGTTATTTTGCCACCGTAGAGGTTTGATCTAGGTGTTGGATTTTCACTTGATGGTTTGTCAATTGGGAAGAGTGAGTCCTAATTACACTAGTCACCCAAGTGCTTTTGATACAACTTAACTGATCGGATGAACCGCAGCCAAGTGTAGAGCATACACATTGGAGTCTTGTAAATTTTAATAAGTTTTTAAACTGGATGTTCTTGTTTAAAAGAAAACCCTCTAGGAACCTCTTTCAATCCAAGTGGATCTCAATCGGGGAATCGAGGAGGGGTTAATTTTATAGTTGCAGATAAACAAATGATAGAAAAAACAGATACACAATTCTAGTTTCTTAATTAATCCTACCACGAATCTCTTTCCCCTTTCGGGTCAATCAGGAAATCGTGGGGTAAGTATTATGATTACTTTGAAATGTAAGATATAGAGTATGGAATTTAATAATGAAATGTATTATAATACCCTGCAGATTAGATCAATACTAATTTGAAACGAAATGAGCAAAAATTAACGAAAAGGACACCGACGCAAATCCCCCCAGGGGGCTTGAAAGAGCCTATTCCAAAAATGTTTTTATTTATTATTGGTTACAGAATCAGTGAACTGAAATTATCAGAAACTTCTTGGTCCTTATACAGGCTGAAACCAATATTTTACAACTTTGGAAAAATTTTGAGTTTTTAGTGAAAACGGAGACCCCTGGGGGGATTTGAACGCTCCTGAGGCCACTTTGGACAGCAGCTTCTTTTATTTTCTGTCATACCTTATAAAATATATCAATCATGTTAGAATAAAAAATGACCAAAATCACTTTAAGAGTACCTTTGGATCAGCCTACCTTATCTTAGAAAAACTGAAGTTAAGACTAGCTAAAACAAACGAAAGGGAACCAAGGAAAGCAAGCTTTCCTTGGGATCTTGGCTTGATGTTTGTGCAGCCAATGAAAGTGCACTGATATTGCATAATATTAAATTTCATAACAGAGAAAGGAAATCTAATGCATGTGATCTACAAGTTTTCTTTAAAATTCATGCAAAAAGACGATTTCCCTAAAGCTAGATCTAGAATGCTTATGAAACTTTTTTGAGTGCAAGATCTAGACTGTGAGCTATGAAATATCAGATCTATGTATATTTTACTTTGATGAAATAGATCCAAATTAAATCAAAGCTATGAACTGAACAAAGTAACTGGGTGAAGTGTTGACTTTGAGGGAGGAAGAAGAGGAAAGAAATGCTGGTTTCCTTGAAGATCCGCAGTGGAGCTTTCAGGTGGAATGTCGAGGGACTATGCCTTTTGGAAGGTTTTGAAGAGAATGAAGAAACAAAATAGATCAGCATCCTCTCCAAAGTGGGAACCTGCAACTCAGCTGAAATCAAAGAACTTGCCAAGAAACTTGTGAGATCCGATTAGTACATACACAAAGATTCAAGATAACATGCATATAAACTTATATGACATGCTAAATTAAGATCTCTAAACATGCATCAAAGGAAAGAGATAGTCAATAAACTTATTGAAAAGCAACTTTCCTATCAAGATCATAATAAGCTTATTATCAATCTTAACAACGGATCTACAAGAAATTAGCAAAAAATGACCACAGATACAGGTTACCTCAGTAAAGCAATGGCAATAATCATTCACACATGTAATGGCACCACACCGTATTACCTCCAAATATTTTCTTTATTTTGAATGAAGAATAACAATAGTACAATAGCAGCAGCACCTCAATCCCAATTCTAAATAGCTTGGAAGAGGAGTCTGTTCTTGGATATATACAAATTACAGGCCATCAAGCCCAGGGGGGGCGCAATTCCTCATGGAATCAAGTGAAATCAACTGATGGAGAGTTCATCAATGCAGAACTGAAGCTGTAATGAGCCTACTTGTCAACCGGGGGCCTGATTGAGCTGACACATCAACCCATACACCGACACATCGGCCCACAGAGCATCCAGGAGAGTCCACACATGTGGAGGAGAGAGAGAGGCGGAATTCCCCATGAAGACAGTTGTAGATCAACTCTGGATCTGATTTGATCCCCTCCTTCAGTCAAGGATTTGTCAAATCCAGTCAATCTGCTCCATATCTGATTGATTTCAGTCAAATCGGTTGAGAATCCACTGATTTATTGATTTTGGATTTGCTCCATTATTCATCAATTTATTAATTAAAATAATCAATAATTGATTTTTGGGGCTTTTTGACCTGAGTGATGGAAGATCACTCAAAACTTAGGAAAAAGTGGGTCCATGGGTTTACATGGTGCTCTTAGCTTGAAAATGAGCACTACATGACTTAAACCGATTATTTGGCCCACTTTTATTACAAAATCAATTTTTCCAATTAAACTATTAAAAAATAGCCTAAGTTTTGGAAAAATTAAAATTTAATAAAAAACACTGAAAAAACTAAAAAATTGAAAAATTGAAAAACACCTAGGGGGAATTAGACATGTTCATATGACTCAAAAATGATGTCTAGCATGCTTATACATTGACACATAGACTCTAATAACCTCAATAGGTCTATATGCCAAGCCGACCACCCCAACTTTGGAGGTATGGAGTGAAAAACTCAGAAATTATCAGTTGTTTATTCAACAACCAATAATAACCAAGGGAAAAACACCCTGGGCTGATCGGATTGACAAATGAAGTCTAAGAGAGTGAGTCTTTTACAGACACTATCATGCCAGAACATTTATTACAATTCCCCCATGGGGTATGAACATGTGATATGATACAACAAGCACTTCCCAGAAGTACTTCCACAGGTCTTTTGAAGTCCGAACAAGTTAACCCTATCCGGTTCACTGGGCTCACTTGATAAAAACCACTAAGTACAACTTAGGTGGTAACAGTCCCCACATAAATTTAGGGAGGAAGACACCAGAGGAGGTCTTCAAAGGCACCATGCTAGAAGTGACTCACATTCGCATATTCAACAGTGTCTGTTATTGTCATGTTCATGCTGAAAATAAGAAGAAGGTGGACCCTTTTGGAGAGAAGGGGTTACTTGTTGGTTACAACGAGATTTCGAAGACATATAGAGTTTACATTCTTTCTCACAGGAGGATCACTGTAAGCATGGATGTCCAGTTTGATGAGGACAAGGCCTTGTAGAGATCTCTGGACTTACCAACAGACAACCAACACAAGAGTCGGGGGTCAAGTTGGAGGAGCCAAATGTACAGTTACAGGTACATACATAGAGCATAGGTTATGGTGGTAAGAGGGAGCTAGGTGGACATGATCCTACAGTCATTGACTTGGAGGATGAGCTGCAGCAGGAGACAGATATCTAGCAGCTGCAAGAGGTTGACATTAGGCCAATGCCTAAGTGGTTTAGGTCCATAGTACAGGATTCCAGGAAGGTTGATCCTCCACTTATATATTTTAGACGGAGTGTACCACTAGAGAGGCTTATTTATATGTCACTGATGACACAGTTGATTAACTATGAACCTTCCAGCTTCAGGGAGGCTACACAACATGATGTGTAGTAGGAGGCTATGGTTGAGGAGTATGACTCCATTATGAAAAACCAGGTATGGGAGGTTGTGCCGAGGCCACAAGAGAAAAAGGTGGTGGGATCTAGATGGATATACAAGGTGAAGCATACAATAGAAGGAAGTGTGGATAAGTACAATGAATGATTCGTGGAAAAGGGGTTTTCATAGAAGGAGGGTATTTACTATGAGGAGACCTTTGCCCCTGTTGCCAGGAAATCTTCCATTCAGAACATTATCCCACTAGAAGTTGATATGGGTTGGGATGTCCATCAGATGGACGTCAAGAATGCCTTCCTCAACGGAGTGATAGAGGAGGAGGTGTATATTGAGAATCTAGAGGGTTTGATGTGGATAACATGGAGACACATGTTTGCAAACTGCATTGATCTCTGTATGGGTTCAAGTAGGCTCCTCGAGCATGGTACTCGAGGATTGACAACTATCTACGAGAGATGGGATTTCAGTGGAGTGAGGCTAACCACAACCTGTATTTCTTGATACGCGAGGTGCCTCTCATACTGGTCATGTATGTGGATGATCTATTTTTGATAGGAGATGAGAGGATGATTGGAGATTGCAAGCCCAACCTTGGATTGGAGTTTGAGATGAAAGACCTTGGGCTGACACATTACTTTTTGGGATTGGAGGTTTGGAAGAGAGATGGATGCTTCTTCATCAGACAAGGGAGGTATGTAGTAGATATCCTGAAGAGAATCGGGATGGAAGACTACAAGCCTATGACCATACCTCTAGGTTCCAACTATAGGAATATTGATGCATTAGGATCAGACAGGTTTTATCCTACCTTTTATCGTCATCTTATCGGATCGCTTATGTCTCTGGTCAGCACTAGACCAGACATCAGCTTTGTAGTCAACTCTTTGAGTCAGTTCATGGTGGACCCTTGAAGAGTGCATTGGACACCTGTGAAGCACATACTTCATTGCATCAGAGGTACCATGGAGTATGGATTGGTTTATCAGTACAAGGGGGTGTACAATTAGCAGGTTTCACAGATGCTATCTGGGAAGGATGTTCAGAGGGTTGGGAGAGTACTTCAGGTTGTTTCAACATTGGATCAGGGGTTGTCTCTTGGCTCAACATGAAGCATAATTTAGTTGCATTGAGATCAACAGAGGCTAAGTACATGGCAGCCAAAATGGCTACTTATGAGGGTATGTGGCTGAGGAAGTTACTTTCAGGGTTGTTCGAGTGTGAGCGAGAGGCTACAGTAGTTCATCATGACAATCAGAGTGGTATCAGGCTATTTGAGAATCCACTGTTTCATGAACAGAGCAAACACATAGACATGAGGTACTAGTTCTTGAGATATTGTGTTCAGAGGGGAACCATTCAGTTAGAGTACATATAGACAATGAGAGGGTGGTAGACATTTTCACCAAGGCACTTTGCATACAAAGGTTTGTGAAGTTCAAGGATAATTTAGGGTTTCTACCGAATCCCTTTCTCATTGAGAGGGAGTGTTAAACTAGCAACAACAAGGAAGGTATTCCTGCATGCATGTGCTCTTGCATGCATAAGACTTAAATTAGGAAACCAATTGTATTTAATTTACTTTTCCTAAGTTTACTTTAGAAAATAAATTAAAGTGATCTAAATTAACTTTAGTGAAACACTAGTTAAAGTTAAATGGAAATTAGAGTTTTTGCTTTACCTAAAGTTATAAAAGAGATATTAATTGGTGGAGAGGACACACACGCTTGTATTCTGACAGAGACAAGATATAGACAGGGAGAGAAAGTCAGATAGAGGATTTAGTTGGGAAGAGGTAGGAGCAAGCAGCAGGATCACCGAGCTTCGTACAACTGGGCTGTACACTCATGCAGGAGGGTGCTGAGGTTTAGCTGGTGTTTTTCCCAGTGATTATTACGTGTAACTGCATTCTCTAGGTTTGGTTGAATTTGTAGTATTGTAAACGCTCCATGTTTTCTCATAATAAAATCTATATCTGACTGCTGCACCGGTTTTCCCATATTGGATTTTTTCAGGGTTTTCCATACCTAAAATAATTGTATCATTATTGTTATGTGATGTTGTGATTTATTTCTTAGTTTTATATTCCGTTGCATATTGCAAAATATATTCATGTCTGGTTATCAATAGATATCTTGCATGCACTGTTAGCCCTAGTTTGAATATTAAAGGAAAATTTACAACAGATGCATTGGTTAGGGCCTTATGTTATTCATTTCATCACTGACAAAGGTGCAGTACAATTGTAGCAGTCACACATAGTATTACTACCAAAACTAGTAAATGTAAGTCGACTAAATCCCTATTGAGATAGCCAGGTGCAACACCGATGTTGACATCTGTGTAAATGAAAAGAGAGAGAGAGAGAGAGAGTTAATTGCAACAAAGTATGTCGACAGAAGAAGCGAAAAGCAAATCACAACATAGGTTGAAGGTTGGTGATATCAGACGAAGGGTGACATGATCAAATCAGACAATAAATGCAAAAAATAAACTAGACGGGCAACGACGCAAGTGGAAAATACACACATTTGTGAGAAAATAGGACCATTATCTTTGTAGAATCGACACCGGATTTGGTTAAAATTCGAGGGATTTGTAAATGATGGACAAATTCATTTGCATCAGATAAAAGGAGGCTATAAGAATCGATCATGAGGCATGGGTCAAACCATTGTGAGCATTGCAAAGACGAATAAGATCCAAGGATAGAAAACGAGAGCAATGAAGAGTAAAGGAGCATAGAAGTAGAAAGGTCGCTAAGGAACAAGTGATTTCAAGTGACAAAGAGAGATCGCCGCTACATAGTGTACTGATAGTAGAAGAAAAGTTAGAAACTCAGGACGTATTAGCGCGACCAACCAAAAAGAATAGGGGTGCCAATCACCCAACCTATCTGGCACGACAGATTAAATCAACTCGTAGTTCCACAAGGGTGGCAGAGGCAGAAGCTGGTCCATCGACGACAGGAGGGGGGGACTCAACAATGAGGAAAGGGATGACAGTTGATGATATTCTGATGTATGTACAACCGCGGAAGGTAGGAGCACCGGTGGTATGCTACAATAAGAATTGGAAGTATCCCATAAATATGTCGAAAACGCCAAAGGGAGTACTTGTAACATTGAACATCGTTCCGCGATTGTAGAAGTTGCAATTCAATGATCACGACATTTTATAATACCCGTAATGCACAGAGGAGACATATGAACATATAGCACAGGGAGACAAGGGTCTTGTCACCAGAGAACCAATGCAATAGCAATTGGGGTTGCAACGGTCTGGGATGCTAGGCATCACCCACATGCCGCATTTTGGGCACTCGATAGAGATTAAATCCTGTGTCAAGAAGTTTTTGTCGTGTTTCCATGGTGGGTTTCTATGGTTAGATGAAAAGGTCCCCATCACGGTCGATTTGATATCACAAATAAACGACTTTCCCATGGCAGGGGCCGATCCATCCCAATACTTCAGAGGGAAGGATAATGACAAGAAGTTGGTGGTGAGGATAAAGAATAAGTATGATGTGATACACAACAAGAGGACGTATGTTATTGACACCATTAATGACAAGGTAGTTTGAATCATGACAAAGTTGTTGGCCATGAAAATCGTATGCAAGAACAGGAGAAACCAGTGCACGTCGGGAGTTATTGCATGCACAGAGCAATGCAAAACGGGAGTTCAGATGAATTGGTCTCTATTTTTGCTGAACCAGATGATGGAAGACACTGCATTGGTGCAAGAGGGGAGAAGACCATTTACCTATTCATGGCTATTGGTACTGATTTCACTGATGGGGTGGATGGAACCAAAGTAATATCAAGGAATGGATGTCGAAGATGTCAAAACCTACAGAGGAGCACGGTACCAAAATATATGGGCACTCAACGACAAGGAGCAAAAAAATGACAACAACATCCAGTTATACTTGTATTTGTATGCACTACAGGATGCGAAAAGAAAAGTCCCATGACTTACAAACAATACTGCAACAAAGTATCAAAGGATTGCACGATTCACAATAGGCCCGCATGCTATCCTCATTCAGGCACATCATGTCACAGAGCACCAGTGGTTTAAAACACAGTACAAATTGATCGATGATGAGCTGGATTCCATCGTCGATGAATGACCACCAGAGTGGAAAGTTCCAGTCAAAATTGAAGCGCTGTTGGACAAGGAAATGAGACCGCCACCAGATATTCCGATATAGCAGGATATGACAAAGGAATCTGAAGAGGAATTGCAGGAGGAATCATCAGCAACTCCATCAAATTCAAAGCTGGAGAAGCAAGAGGAAGATGCATAGACAAAGTGCTGATTTGAACGAGGTTAAGGGAGCAGTACCACAAAGTTCTCGGATGAGAAAGTAAGCAAAATATTGGCTAGAATTACTATGAAAACCAACAAAATCCAAGAAATAATAACACAAGATGCCATGGAATTTTTCCACCAGGTGAAAGGGTTGTTGCAATCACCATCAAACATAGTACTAGAGACGTTGCAAAGAGTAGCTGAGGTAAGTGTTGGCAAGAAAGTGCATATTGTGCAAATTTTTTCGGGAGCACTTACAAAAGGGGATGAATATTCCAATGCCATAGTGAAGCAATTCGACTTGATCGAACTCTACATTAACGATATTTTGATGTATATGCTGACATGAATCCAAAATGAAGCGAGTCAAGAAATCATAGAATATTCAAAATCTACTCCTAATTCTACCCCTAAGTTCTCTATAGAAATGTTTTCTTGATAGTCATGTGTCTGTATATCTTGATTAGTTGGGTTCTATAGATAATTTGTAAAATCTACCAATTTCCTTTTGGTTTTGTTGTTTAAGTAGTCAATTGTCTGCTTTTCCTATATAGAAACTCTCCCATATATTTTTTCTACTCTTCTTATTTTCACTTGGGCTTATGTATCCATTTAAAACTCATCACATACCACATCACAATGATCACACTTTTCCATGAACTATTGTGCTATTTTATCCCACAAAGCTCCCCTCCCCCTTCTAAGAAAAGGATTTGCTTCAATATCTAACTGTATCTTAGTGATTTGAATTTTAATATCATTTAACTTGGTTTTAAAGTCCTTAATTTCATCTTCTTTTTTACTAACTTCACCTTCTAATTTCATAATTCGGCCATCCTATTAACTCACCTCAACTTCTAATTCTTTAACCATACTATCTCTATTATCTGGATGCTGAGTTGGAGTGTCTTCTTTCATTACATCTATTACCTCCTTAGCTATAACTTTGTTTTCAGGATCCCTTGTAGTATTTTCTATCTCTCTTGCAGGCTAATTTTCTTATGGTATTTTGGGAGATGATGCTTGGGATTTAGGCTTAGGACCCAAGGAGGTATTTTTCAGCTTCATAGAATATATCTACATTTCCAAGTCTTTTATATTATTTTTATACTGCTCTGACAATCCCTTTAATTTCATCATGCTTTGGTAGAAATAATCCTTTTCTTCTTGTGATTTAGTTAGCTTAGGAGTCTGGACTAGTTGAGCTCTAAGAATGTTCATTTGTTTCCTCATATGTGCTATATATTAAGACTGCTATGGAATGAGAAGTGTCTATTGGATCTACCCATAAAGACAATTTTTTTCTCTATCTGTTTAATGATGACTATCTTAGTTTTGACAGTTACTCTCTCAGCCTTCAACAAGTGCTAAAACTTATTTAAGGCTAACCTCAACTTCCTCTCTGTGTCAGCTGACTGCACTACTTCTTTGCACACCATATCACTTGCTTGCCTAAAGAAGTCTGCTTTGTCCAATTTCCCAAAATGTTTGAAATCCACTTGATATTCATTATCCCTCCATTCACAAAATCTTGTTGGCATGGGAAATTTTGGCTTTAGGATTGACATAATTAGGATGTCATTCTTATGGTCTACCATTGATAGTAGCCTCTTTTCTACAGGCTTCACTTGCTTTTTGATATCTTTGACAAAATATTTGTTCCACTCCCTTATACTCTTGTATTTAATTAGAATATTGGATTTAGCACTTGGAGGTAGATATGGTGATACCTGTAGATAACGTGGTATCAAAAAATCCATAAAGGGGTAATGTCTGAAGGAGACAAGTGATACATAATTTTTCACTAGTGGCCTTTTCCTTAGTTGAGTTAGATCCTTGGATATTTCATCATTGTCTTCCTTTTCTGTTAGTGCTTTCTCTCTCTCCCCTACTTCTTTTGTCCCAGGATTCTTATTATGTGGTCCCTTCTTAGCTCTGCAATTCCTTTTTTTTTTCCCTATCTATGCACATGTGTTGTTTTTCTCCTATACATTGTTTTTTATTGACACTACTTGTTACACACTTTCCAAATTGGCTATTCTCTCCCATTTTATCTTTGGAACATAATTGTAGGGGGGATTTTTGTTTGGTACTCTTAAATGAGAAATGACCTGATGAGGGTCATATGATCCCTTCTTTTCTTTTTCTAAGTTGAACTGCTTCAAGTGTTCCTCCATGTACTGTAGGGCATTCAATCCCTTCACTTGGAAGGTTCCCAACTCCTTGGGTAACAAAAAATCTTCTGGTGCTTGAAGTGTAATAGATGCGTATGATCAAAGATAAACCTATGCCTTGTATACTCCATTGAAAATATACTGGGTGTGAGGAATGAAAGAATCTTGAAGGGATCCTCTTTAAAACCATAAACTCTTATAACAATATGATCTTCATACAAAAACTAATCTCCCACCATCATGACAGGGCTCATATGTAAAAACTTCTTGTTTTCTAGAAACATTCTTGGAGGTGGAGTGCCATGTATCAAGGTGTAGGTAATAGTCATCACTTTGTTGGAAAAAATTCTATCTAATTGGAATTCCTAGGCTTCCTTAAATCTAAGTTTGTCTATTCATATACAGGGAGCTAGTTTCCACTTTCATATTTGATTTTTAAGTTGAAACCTTTGTAGTGATCAAAATTATGATATAAAAAAATGTAGAACATGTAGGCTGGGTATTTAAATTGTTCTATGGTAGGGATATCCTCTAACTGAGAACAAATTGCTTCGACTAAATATTTGCAGAAATCATAATTTGGGGGAATGGCACTAGAGGTAGGAGTAAGGCTATATAGGAATCTTAAGATGGTGTTGTCAAGAAGGATATCACTATCATATCCAAGGATGATGCATATCAAGGATATATATGTAGTGGGGATTTCGCCCTGGCTACGTGAAAATGTACCAACCTTAGCTCATCTATAGCATAAGGAAGAGTTCAACAATAACAAAAAACAAAACAATAACAACAAATATTTTTTAAGGGTTTTCACATATATATAAACTAACTAATGCAGAAATTAAAAATAAACACACCTTTCTGAAAATTGGCCATCGTAGCCATCCTTGGAAGTGGTTCCGCAACTCCATGGTTTGGATCTCCAATCTCTTCCACAATTGGTTGTCAAATAGGGGGAAAGGATCCAAATGGGTATGGAGTGAAATCAATGTACATCGTAGAAGGGAAAATATGTGATGCGACTGATGGAAAAATTAAAAAAAGTGATCCAAAAGTGTTTTGGAGGAGTCCTTCACAATGTATTTATAGTGTGGTCCTAGATTTTTTTGACCCAAGGTAATGACCCATGGTATTTTATTTTCCATGGTATTTATCTATAGTTTTTTGACCCATTCTCTTTTTTAGGGGTTTTGACCCTTTCTGGGAGAGAGTGGGGATAAATCACAATAAATGCTCATCATCCCTTCATTTATGGGGAAGAATAATTATGTTTTGGACCATTGTTTGTGGAAATACAATTGTGAAGGTAAAAAATGAAGGAAATATGGTGGGAATATGATGTATGCATATGGTTTAGACCATAAAGAGTTAGGTGAACACTTTTAGTGTTAACAGATTTCCCCCTGACGTGTGATGGAAGGAGCTCATTGTATGGCCGATGGAAATCATAGGATCATGGGAACATGGTGACAACAATGGAGATACTAGAGAGGACCACAGAGAAGTGGATATTCCTTGTTCAAAATATAGTGGATTTTGTTTTTTATTGGTTCTACAAAATGGATGAGATACATATAATGTATGACATGTATATGGATGAGGCACACATACCCATGCTTGTAACAATGTCAAAAGGAATAAATAATGAGGATCAAGGCTCAAAATACTGGGATCCGATCAATACATATACAATTGGTGATACACAATGGTAGCCTCAATGGGAGGCCGAATACATATAATGATTTGAAGAATTGATACATATGAAAAATGGATTTGTCATGGAATGCAATATCATCACAACTGATGCACTGCTAGATATGGATATGTACATAACTGGATGGAGTCAATGATTGAGACTCAAAATCTATGTGGTAGAATATGCAACATTAAGTACATGAAATACACAGAAGCATAATACTGGATATACATAGAATCCTAATACCGGGGGCTTCTGAACACTGTCACCAATGCATCCTGGAAATCACAAGGGACATGAGACTATATGGGTCCCATATAGACTCACCAATGTGCTAGAGTCAGGTGACAACTGGGATCTTCGACCAAATAAAGAACGGACCAATACCATGTACGAATCTCAACGATGCAATGATGGAGATGGAGTTGAGCACGTGAGACACAACCAACTCAAAAGGCACTAATGACTCATTTCAAGTGGTCCAAAGAACTCATTAATGAGGTGGATGAAACCATGATACATGTACCTTTGGGTCTATCCTCTGGAATCGATGTGTTGATGTTGACAGAGGGAGACCTGCAACTAATCAAGGAAATGATTTTTCCTTGACTAGAAGCACAAGGGGGATAACCCATATGTGGCAGCGCCTAGAGACACTATTTTCCCCTTCTTTATAGTTTAAGGAGCACAAAGAAGGGATAGAAGTACGCTCAATATGATACGATGTCGTGGATTTTTAGCGAGCCCAAGAGAGTATATGCTCGATGGTGTTTTCATTTTTAGAGAGTCTAAAAATAGGAAGAAGACTCCACTCTGGTCTCTTTTTCATTAATAGTCTCCTAAGCTCGAAATAGGATCAAATTATACAAAGGAGAGCTCTGCAAACCTTTGGGGGAAGGGAGACTTCTTTATCGTTGGTAGTCCAATCAGACCAAAAAAGTTCGGAACGTTACCGAATGTGATAGTGCATAGATCCAATATATCAGTCGACGAAGGATCAAGGCTCAAAATACTGGGAGTCGATCAATACATATACAATTGGTGATACACAATGGTGGCCTCAATGGGAGGCTGCATACATATAATGATCTGAAGAACTGATACATATGAAAAATGGATTTTTCATGGAATGCAATATCATCACAACTAATGCGCTGCTAGATCTGGATATGTACATAACTGGATGGACTCAATGATTGAGACTCAAAATATCTGTGGTAGAATATGCAACATTAAGTACATGAAATACACAGAATCATAATACTGGATATACACAGAAGCATAATACTGGGGGCTTCTAAACACTGTCACCAATGCAGCTTAGAAATCACAAGGGACATGAGACTATATGGGTCTCATAGTAGACTCACCAATGTGCTAGAGTCAAGTGACAACCAAGGTCTTCGACCAAATAATGAACGGACCAATACCTTGTACGAATCTCAACGATGCAATAGTGGAGATGAAGTCGAGCACGTGAGACACAACCAAGTCAAAAGGCACTAATGACTCATTTCAATTGGTCCAAGGAACTCATTAATGAGGTGGATGAAACCATGATACAAGTACCTCTGGGTTTATCCTCTGGAATATATGTGTTGAGGTTGACAGAGGGAGACCTGTAACTAATCAAGGCAATGATGTTTCCTTGACTAGAAGCACGAGGGGGATAACCAAATATGTGGAACAATCAGGGGACTGACACACTGAATGGGGGAACAGGGGCAGAGGAGTATGAGGGACTCAAACTTGCTTTGTTAAGAGTATGATGGAAGGGATGACCTAACAACAAATGAAATTGACTCATGGGAGAGGGATCATAGCTGTAATATTGGGAATATAACTACAATGGGAAATAATGAGGGATGTAGCTGGAATAAGAATATCCATGGGATCCAAGGAAGACTCATCGTAGAATACTCTGACAAAGGCAACCCAATGGGGGAAAGCTACCATAATGTAATATCATATGTGGCGGCGCCTAGAGATGTTAGATTTTTATCATTTAAGCAATATGATCTTAGGATATTATCTGAGAGAATAACATGCACAACAATAAACACAAGAGACAAGAGACACAAAGAATTTTCCTCAGGGAAACCATAAAGGAGAAAACCCCGCAACTTCCTCAGAGATAGAATGAGCACCAATAGATAAAACCCGAAAAACATAAATATGATCTCCAACAGCTTGTTCTCTCTCTCTCTCACTTGAGAGAGCTTCTTATCTCTCACTCATGCACCCAAATGAGTGAGTGTGTGTGTGTGATAAATAGAGAGTCTCACTCTCTATTTATAGTCTTTCGTTCACTTAATACTTGACTCTTTTATGTAGGCTAGAGTAACCACAACTGGGGTACTAATGACCCGACTTACATTAACTCACCTAGGGCTGACTTCTGTAGGAGAGTCTAATAACCCTAGTGCCCCACAATTGTGGGGACTTTAACCCTTGAACAATAAAAAGGGTTACCCACTATGATTTTACATGACTTGTTTACATTATTGAATCTCTTGATAGGAACCTTGGGGCATGAAATGACTCAATTACATTACAGATACTCCCCAGAATAAACATCGGGGTACAATACACAAAATATACAAGTGAATACATTCCGAAGTTTCAAATACATCAACACTCCCTCTTAACTAGGAAGGTATTCTCTCAACATAATTTATCAGCACAAGTCTTCTTCTTTGTATCATTTGGATCATCATTAAGTCATCTTCATCATCTTCATCATCTTCATCAAGTCTAGATCATCACTAGATTTGGATCATCACTGGATCTGGATCATCACTGGATCTGGATCATCACTGGATCATCATCGAAACTGGATCATCACTAGATCATCATCAAAGTGAATCATCACTAGATCATCATCATCATCACTCCTTCCACTATCTCAATCAAATGGTGTTATCTCTTCATTCTTCTCGTCACAGGAAGTTCTACAGAGCCAGCCCTTTTTCATGCTGCTTGTAGTCCTAGCCTCCATGTAGGTATTCTTCAGTGCTTATATCTGACCCTAAGTCAGAATGGCCCACCCAACACTTACATTTGACCATGAGAGGAACACATCCAACACCATGTCAAAAAGGCACGCCCAGCACTCACATCTGACCATGGGAGTAAGACATCCAAGAACCATGTCAGAAAGGCCGAGCACTTAAATTCACCAGCATGATAGGACACACCTTCTATCATCTGTGAAAACACACAACACTTACAATCACCAGCATGGTAGGACACACCTTCTACCATCTGTGAAAAGGCACAGCACTTATAATCACAATCACGGTAGGAAACACCTACTACCATCTGTGAAAAGGCACAACACTCACAACCACTAGCATGATAGGACACACCTACTATCATCTGTGGAAAGGCCCAGTACTTACAACCACCAGCATGATAGGACACACCTACTATCATCTATGGAAAGGAAAAATACTTACAATAAACATCATGGTAGGACACACCTACTACCATCTGTGAAAAGGCACATCACTCACATCTACTAGCATGATAGGACACATCTGTGGAAAGGGTCTGCACTTACATCTAATCATATGGGAAACAATACCACAGTCACATTAGAATGGCTCTCAACCCTAGGCTGAGGATTCCTGGTAACTGACCAGGTTCCTCCATTCTCCCAGAGAATGGCCTTCAACACTTATATCTGATCATGTGGGAACACATCCCTTAATCACATCAGAATGGCCTTCAGCTCTAGGCTGAGTATTCTTGGTAAATGACCAGGTGCCTCCATTCAGAGAATGGCATTTAGCGCTTATATCTGATCATGTGAGAACACATCTCACAGTCACCTCAAAATGGCCCAGTACTCACATCTGACCATGGAAGGAACCAATCCTCTCACCATGTTGGAATGGCTCACGGACTCATCACTTCCCTTTGGAGGGAACCTCGATCTGGAGAACACCAAGCTTCTCCCTAAAGTACTCAAACTTCACTCTGACCAATGGCTTAGTCAACAAATAAGCTATCTGTTCATCTGTCACAACATACTGGAGCTTCACTGCTCCTCTTTGCACCATATCCCTGATATAGTGATATTTGATCTCGATATGCTTCGACTTGTCATGGAACACCGGGTTCTCAGATAACTTCACACAACTCTGGTTGTCGCAATATATACAAGTAGCATCCAACTGGAGATCAAACAAATCAGACAGTAGCTTCCTTAGCCATACTGCCTCAAAAATAGCTGAACAAGCCGTGACATACTCTGCTTCAGCTGTACTCAGTGCCACGCAAGACTGCTTCCTGCTAAACCAAGAGATCACACCTGATCCCATAGTAAAGCAGCACCCTGAGGTGCTCTTCCTATCGATGGCACTGCCTTCCCAATCTGAATCAGCATAACCTTCCAGGTTAATCTTCTGATTCGCCTCATACTTGAGCCCATAATCAACTGTACCCCTCAGTTACCTCATAATATGCTTTGCAGCAATCAAGTGAACATGTCTTAGATCTGTCAGGAACTGGCTCAAGGTGTTCACAACAAAGAAAATATCTGGTCTCATATTTGTTAGGTACATCAAGGACCCAATCATTTGATGATACATTGTAGCATCAACTACTTCTGATGAAGCATCACTCAATAGCTTTAGGTTCGATGCCATAGGTGTGGTCATGGCTTTGCAATCCATCATCCCGAATCTCTTCAGGATCTCTACCGCATACTTACCTTGTCCCAGGGAGATTCCATCTGCATTCTGCCACACCTCTATGCCTAGAAAGTAGTGCATCATATTCAAGTCCTTAATTTTGAACTCGGCAGCAAGTCTCCTTCTTGCAACTTTAATGAGTTCCTCTTTTTTGTCAGCAACAAGTCATCAACATATAACAGGAGCATCACTGGTCTTCCGCCTTCATCCTTGAAGCAAGGTTGGAATCCTCTTTACTCTCAGTAAATCCTAGAGTCATCTGTAATCTGTCCATCCTGTCCTACCATGTTGAACCTCAGGATATTCTGCAGTCACTCCATTTGAAGCGAAGCATCATTCTCCCTCTATCTTTTGTACTCTATGCACTGAAACATTCTATACTGGAGTGACAATTAGCTTTCTCTGCTGCTAATATTTTATGTATCCATCTAGGGTCACTGGATACCAAGATCCTCTATCTTGAACCTTTTCAAAATTTCTTGTCACACCCATCTATGAGCTTGTCATCCTCTATAGGCTTTCATTTTCAACATTGTAGCAAAGGTTAAGATCTTCATCAAGCTCATCATGTATGTGTTATCCCATGGGTGTATTCTAAGCTCATACAAGGCCTTCTTTCATTTGCACACATGATTCTGCCTGTCATGTGTCTTAACTTCTAGTGGCTGCAAATGTCTCTTTGTAGTTTATGACTTCTTTCCGTAAGAATCCTTGTGCTACGAATCTTGCCTTGTATCCTACGATGTTTCCACCTACTACATGATGGAACTACGAACTTCTCTTCAGGTCTTGATACTGCATCCTAGACATCATTCTTCTTGAACTGGTACACTCCTTCCCTTTCTTCTTAGCTACTTCTAGGAACGTTCTTCATCAATGATTTCGCTCAATAGTGTTACATAACTGCACTGTGTCTGAGATCTATTCTTTGAAAGTATCGTCATGTTATTCTTCCTCTTGGATTCTTTCTTGAACTGTCGTCACTTGTTCTTCGGAACAAGTCTCATCCTTCTTTGCTTGTAGGTGATTGTACGCGATCTTTACTACAGGTCAAATGCATTAGTTGTATGGTTAGAAACATTTCATAAGGCATATTCATAATGGAAAATTATTATGCATAAATACATGATCATGCAACTATTTTAGCTAATACAACATTCATCCATATCTCACGAAGACTTTCTAGATGCCTTCCATCTCTACCAGAACAATATTGAGATTGTGCACTAATCCAATATGTCAGCAAAGAGGTTTCATTCTAGATAAGTAGCAATGGATAGTTGTATATCACCATGAGATACTTACCCATCACATGCATATTAGTAGTATACGGTCATTAATGCAAACATTCTATCATGCATAATACATCAATTGAATATAAACAAATGCATAACAAAACAATATCATGAAATGACAATGAAATACTTATCTTTATTTGTTTCATGGGTAGACTCCTTCTTGAGCCTTCTGCTTCATCATCTTCTTCATTCATTACATCATAATTTCTTATCCAAATGCTAAGATGGATAAGAGGTTCTTCAAGATTTGAGTCCTTCGTATTCCTCATCACTTGAGGGATCTTCTTTGGATGGTGAGAGCTTGATCTTCAGTTTCTCCCATCTTCTTTTCTCTTATTATGATTCGAGCTTCTTCTTGTGTGTTCTCTTCCTAGAGTCTGCTGAAAGAAATCACTTCCTTCTGGCACACATTCCTTGAATCAATGAATCCCATGATCCTGGGAGGCCATTCAAGGTGCTTATCACAACTTCTGCATTCTCCACTTCTTCTTCTACTGCTACAAGTTGTTCTTTGATTTGAGAGACCCTCGAAAAGTATGACTGTATGGTCTCTACATTCTGGATCTTCACATTCTTCAATTGTTTTCTCAAAGTCATATTTCGATTTATGTTCTTCCCTTCAAATAGATTGGTTAACGAATCAAACATCTCTTTCGATATCTTTAGGGAAGACACTTGTGGTACAAGTTCATCCGTGATTGAATTAGCAATGATCTTCTTGGCCTTGACCAAGTTCTTCTTGTGTAAGGATTTTAGCCTCATCTCCCTCTGGAACGGGAACCTCTCTACTTATGTAGGTGTCCAATTCATTTCCTTCAAGAACTAGTGACATCCTATACTTCCATCCTTGGAAGTTGTCAGCCTCACCAAGCTTGTCATCAAGCTGATGTGATATATCACTTTGAAATGAGAACCTCAAATGAAAATAGCAAAAGATTAGATCTTACCAATTTGAGGTGTCCGTCCTGGTTCCGGAGCTGGCTGATCTAGGGTTTGTCAGAGAAATCCTGATTTCCAAAACTTGGAATCTTTTAGATCTGATCGAATAGAAAGATAGACCTCTTCAAGGAAAGCTGCCCAATCTACTCCTTTTCGAAAAACAATGGAGGGAAGCTCCCAGAACAGGAAGCCCTAGTTTAACAATTTCTTCTATAGAAATGCCTGATACTGTTTCTATGGTATCTTCGAATGTACTACTCTTCGGTGTTGGAAATTTCGTACTGAGGTAGTGTCATCTGTCCTTATTCCAAAACTATAGGTTTCATCAAAATTGGTTTCACCAATTGGGACTTATGGTCTTTTTCCCAAGGTGACCTGTTTCAGGAATGTTCAACATAGCAAAGTTGTACGGACTGCCACATGTCACTGTTTTTATCTTTGGAGTCTAAAACTTTGACTACATAAATTATAGTTTGTTCCCTTTCTGGAACATCTTGATAAATTTCATTTGGACCTTGGTATCCTGATATATAACAATTCTCCCCAGGTGTCCTGGTTAGGGATGAATCCTGGAAGAGGCTGGAACCCTAACTTGGAAGAATCATATCTCCTATAATATATGGAATATGAGGATGAAATGTGGATACAATGTACATCAGGAATTTTTCTTCGACCCGTGAAAGTTTCGGCCCCTGCGAATTTTGCAATCCCGAGATATAGATAATGTACCAAAACTTATCAGTTTTAGTATTTAGGGTTTTTCCATCCCGGGGTCAAACTAGGGTTTGACTTTCCTAGAGTTTTACCCAACAAAAAATCTCGACCTAGGTCTCTAAAATTCGATTTTGATGAAGATATAAATCCTATGCCGGGCTCACTCAAAAATTCATCTTCTAAAAAAATCCCTAATTTCCCGCACCAAAAATTGAAAATGCTCAAAAACGAATTCCGCTTTGACACAAAGATGCGCCCTTCAATGGAGAGTCAGCCTAGCATACTTTTACTGATGGATTGTGGAGAGAGACCCAAAAGGTAAGAAGCCGTTGCTTTTGCAGCTGCACAATGTCTTTTTCTCAATTTAGCTCTGATTCCATGTTAGATTTTTATCATTTAAGCAATATGATCTTAGGATTTTATCTGAGAGAATAACATGCACAACAATAAACACAAGAGACAAGAGATAGAAATAATTTTCCTCGGGGAAACCATAAAGGAGAAAACCCCACAACTTCCTTAGAGATATAATGAGCACCAATAGCAGCAGTAAGACCCGAAAAACATAAAGATGATCTCCAACAGCTTGTTCTCTCTCTCTCTCTCACTTGAGAGAGCTTCTCCTCTCTCACTCATGCGCCCCAATGAGTGATTGTGTGTGTGATAAATAAAGAGTCTCACTCTCTATTTATATTCTTTCGTTCACTTAATACTTGACTTTGTTATGTAGGCTCGAGTAACCACAACTGGGGTACTAATGACCCGACTTACATTAACTCACCTAGGACCAAATTCTCTAGGAGAGTCTAATAACCCTAGTGCCCCACAACTATGGGGACTTTAACCTTTGAACAATAAGGAGGGTTACCCACTATGACTTTACATGACTTGTTTACATTATTGAATCTCCCGATAGGAACATCGGGGCATGACATGACTCAATTACATTACAGATACTTCACGGAATTATCGAGGTACAATACATAAAATATACAAGTGAATATATTCCGAAGTTACAAATACATCAACAAGAGACACCGTTTTTCCTTCTTCATAGTTTAAGGAGCACGAAGAAGGGATAGAAGTACGATCAATATGATACAATGTCGTGGATTCATTAACGAGCCCAAGAAAGTATATGCTCGATGGTGTTTTCATTTTTAGAGATTTTGAAAACAGGAAGAAGACTCCGGTGTGGTATCTTTTTCATTAATAGTCTCTTAAGCTTGAAATATGATAAAATTATACAAAGGAGAGATCTGCCAACCTTTGGGGGAAGGGAGACTTCTTTATCGTTGGTAGTCCAATCAGACCGGAAAAGATTAAACCTATACTGACTGGAAGGTCATTCAAATACTTTTATGAGCATGAACGATACCAAGTTTGCTCGGAAATATTTTCTTTATGAGAAGGATGGAAAATATCTTAAAGACAACCCATAATGAGCTTAGTAGAGTATGGTCCCAATGTCCGAGAAATCATAAAATTATACAAAGAGAAACGTTCCTATCTGGAAGGTGCTAGGGTGATCCTTTTTTTATAATAGTCTATGCATTATGGAAAAGGAAATAAACAAGGTGACATAGATGCCCTTTCAAATACTTTAACAAGAACTAAAGGAAGCAAGCATGCTTGACAATCTTTTCATTCTTTTAGGAGTTAGACAAGAGATTAATAGAAACTCGGTAATGGTCAAACAAATAAGGAGGAAGTGTTCGATGTATGGAAAGAGGTTATCTTCTGAACACGGATGTCAGGAATAACTGAGGAACACTAATGGGGCCTCCTTGTAGGACAATGGATGATGGTAAAATAAGGCCAACTATGCATTATGGATGGAGAGGAGGGCTCGTGAACATGCCAATATGCACAAGGGGTGATTCACATGGTGGCATGCAAATAGAAACGAATTCTAGGAAATGACATGAAAATTGATGGTAGAGATTGAGACACAGGTCTCATCAAAATACAGAGGTAAAAAAAACTGAACCCAATGGTGTGAACGACGTGAAAAAACATACATCGGATGACTCTGTGGTGCACAAAATAAAACCTATACCAAATGGAGGCCTATAAACAGGGGAGCACCATATGATATGTGTCATTTTCACTGGTCAATGTTGAGTTGGATTGGAGGACCCCAGAACACAACTGCTTATTTCTTCCGATTGGACCGACGATTTTCAAATATGTGATTGTTAAGTAAGAGCTTTGATCAAACCCATCTTTTTCACTGGATTGATTTTGTGTTTTTCTCACTTTGGAATCCTCGGTCGAGATCGAAGGGTTCTTGAGGTGAGGTTTCACTTTTTGAGGGAAAAGGAGCAACCGGGTCTCTCTTATTGGGCATACAGGCACTACCCAGTCGCACCTGTCAGGGAGACAAGTGCAACCCAGGTCGCACCTGTTTTGAGGGTAAGAGCGACCCAATCACACATGTTCAGTATTTTGGAGCTACTTGCATCGTGAAAAAGGGATGAACAGGTGTGACTTAACCCACAATGGGATTTTTGTGCATGACTGGACCTAACAGGGACTGTGTGTATGTGTAGGATGCCTTAGGTGGCGTGGAGGGAGTGAGAAATTATCGGCCTCTGGCAGGAGGTACATGATGACCCAGTGGTGCAACGTTTTCTCGCTCAGTGTGGGCTATGGAATTTTTTTATAAATCCCACTTATTCGTTCAACAAAAATATTGTTGGACAAGCTGGTGAGATTTTGGGATTGGGAGGCGGAGTGCTTCATCATCCAGGGGGAGCAGATAGAGATCACACTCATCGATGTGTACTTTCTGAGTGGACACTCAATGTTGGGCATGATTGATGACACCACGCTAAATCTCAGACATGGGGTGTCACTGGACAATCTCTACGATAGAAATTTCTATGCCTTTGCATTTGTGCACTCGTATACATATTGGTGTGTGACATCGAGAGTCTATAGACTTGAGTGATAGAAGCAATGGTGTTGCACATACTGGGATCATTGGGACCTCATAGGATCTATGAAAGTCAGCTCTGGATGGTGGAGCATGTGCCAAGGGGAACCTACCTTGGGTGGGATTAGTTGTACCCGACTCAAGTTCGACATGGGATGAACCATGCTAGCTCAGTGGGAGGGGATTTATGTTTCCTACCATTCTTGTGCTCATTCTTTTTTGAGTGACTTGCTACACTACGACCGCATCTAGCAGTGCGTGAGGGAGGACCACGTGATACTTGCATGAGGAGGTGGTGTGAGATGATGATTAGGGAGGGAGGTGGCTTGGTGGGTCTGTTCTTTACCCGTGAGATCTTCGTATAGTGGTGGTAGCTGCGAATCCTGAGAGAGGACTATCTGTACGTTGGTATGGATTACCAGGGGGATCCTGAGATGCCTTGACCTCCAGGACAGGCCGGGAACCTAATGGTACATATACATGATGCTTTATGTGGTTGAATTCATATATATTTTACTAGCTTAGTGGTAGCCAGTTTATGTGTGTGATAGATACTAATGACATACTATGTGCATGTGTAGACGTCGGGCCATGCCTTTCGATATGATATCGGAGACATATGAGATGGGAGGAGGGTCTAGATCCACCCGCTCATGGGCACAGGAGGTGCCAAAGTGCTACATTAGACTCACTAGGACTCGATGTGGAGTGCTTACTAGAGGGGGTCACCGAGGACGGATGGCAGTACCTTAACGACAACTTGATCGTCACATGCTATAGGGATCCTACTGAGTCGATCTATTTGATGAGGAAGACCGCAATCGTTTTCAAGTATGTTCGAGCAATGACACAAGGTGATGTGCCCATGGAGGAGGAGGAGGAGGACACAAAGGAGGAGACAAAGGACAAGGAGGATGAATCTGACTAGCAGCTAGTGATGCTGAACCAGATGCAGTGGTGCATGGGGATTTTTGTACTATATGCATGATCAATAGAGAAATCTTGTGGAGGTTCTCATTTTGTACTGAACATTATGACTTGATATATATATGCACATGGATGCACTTTTTGTATGTGTTTTTGTGAGTTTTTTATGAGTCTCTTTATATGATGATGATGATGGCTATATGATGTATATGACATATGTATGAATGACTATATGATGATGCATTATGCATTTTATTTCCTATATGCGATGATTGATGCGCCACTCTAGAATTTCATTATCCATTTGGTCTGCTACACTATTGAGACTCCTAGGAATATGCATGAATGAAATGGATTCAAAAGGTCTAACCAAGTGTTTAGTGCGCAGGAACTCTCTAAAGAGGCAAAGATCGTGTACCTGGTAGTAGTTATTCAAATGGGATACAAGTAGTTGGGATTCTAGGAAGACATCAAGATGGCGAATACCCAAGCAGAAGGTAGTGGCCAGGAGACCAGCAACACCGTCATACTCATCCTGGTTGTTGGTAGTAATACCAACAGGCATTCCGTTGATATGGATTGACTCATGTGATGAGGAATATATGACCCACACAACCGAGGAGGGATTAGGAGACCTTCTACTTGCTTTGTTAGTTAAACCAACGCAACAAGGTGAGGTAGGATCCATATGGAACAACCAAGGAAACAAACTGTGAGACTCATGACATGAACGCTGCAAATAAAAAAGAAAAACTGCGACACAAGTGAACACATGTTTGGTGACTTCAGGCATAGAACCTCTTGAGGGCGGCCCATTGCAGGGGTTATTTAAGAGGTGTCCGTTAGAGTCAACAAGGATGTATTCCCCCTTTCCTAGGAATCGATGGATGACGTATGGTCCATACCACATGGAATCAAACTTTGCTTTCCCTAGCTTATCATTGGATTGATGATAGACGAGGACTATATCCCCCTCACTAAAGGTGCGAGGGTGGACATGGGTGTCATAATGGGAATTTGATCGACTCTTGGTTGCTTCGATCATTTGGAGAGAAACATGACAGTCCTCATTGGTTTGTTCAAGCATGACTAGGTGTTGTTCTAATGGTGAAGTGTCAGGGAGGAGTTTGAGGACAAGGCAAAGTGATGAAATTTGGAATTCAATGGGAAGAACCGATTTCACACCATGGACTAACTGAAATGGGGAAAATCCGGCTTGCAGTTTTAGTGATCTCTCCATCGTCGCAAAAGTGGTGTCGGGACAGATCAGGTGGATCTTCCACGGTTGTGGATGGGAAAGGGATACTGGAAGTAGAGATCATGTAGATGGTGTTGGTGGTGTACGAGGAAGAAGTCGGAGAGTGGATCTCCTTAAAGAAAGTAACGTCGGACTCATGGGAGTGCTTCTGAAGGTCATGAAGGAGTGACTGATACTCAGGCAAGTCAAGGAAATGGTGAGAATAGTGACCATACAGGACACAAAATGCATAAGGGTGATTAGTTCACAATGACTTATTCTTAACCATTGGTGGATCTGGGACATTGGCTATCAGGGTGCCACCAGTCTCGTCTATAGTGTCCATGTGTGTGAAAAAGAGAGGAAACTTAGGAAATTTTTGTGTTGCATTCCTTTGAATGTCGCAAAAAGCACAAGTAGGAGCCAAATGCGGTTCTATCGTGGCTTTGGCTACCTTGCCCCCAACCTTCTTTGGAGGAGGAGGGGTAGGAGTAGAGATAAGAGTAGTCTTTGGTGGAGCGGGGGGTGGGTGTGACATCTTATCAATAGGTTTGATGGGAGTCGACACAACCTAGGGGGTCACGGGTGGAGTAGGTGGCTCGAGGTACCACACATGAATTCCCAACGTGAAATTAGTAAAATTGAGAGTAGCCATGATAGGATTGCTTACAATGCCATATGGTGGAAAAAGGAAGGGAATCGTGTGGACGAGGAATAAACCCCAATAATTCCTGGAGGATTGTGGTTGAGGTTGTGAAGAGGTCAGAATGTTACCAGATGTGATAGTGCATAGATTCGATATATCAGTCAACAAAGGCAGAGGTGGTAAGGAAAAAAAGGTGTCAGTCACTAGAGTGTTGGAAAATAATCTCGGGCCAATGACAGGAAATGATGGAATGGACACGCTGTCGATAGTCGTGTCGATAGTGGGAAGGACATGTTTCGGTGTGGCCAACCCCTTCGGATCATAGCATGTTAGCTGGTCGATGGTCATGATTTTCCCATCATGAGGGAACATCAATAGTCGTAAGACATTAGAGGCAACAATTCACATTCCATACATGTAACTACATCCTAGGAGGAGGTTGTAATTGGCACTGAAAGCCTCAATGTCAATCAACATTGTTTCTTTGGATAACTCAACAAGGACATTCGTGAGAACAATTTAGGGCTGAGCAGAGTGACCATCATAGGCACGAAGGGTGGTGGAGGAAGGTTGAAGGGTTGGAGATCCAAGTTTCTGCCATAAAAAGGTTGAAATAACATAGGTGGTTGCCCCCTAATCAATAATGCATCGATGAATAACCAAATTTTGAATAGTTACTAGAACTTGGAAAGCAATGGATGATGGCATCCTGGGTTCTCCTTGATCTAGGTCGAAGGTGATCAACCTAGAATAATAGGGATCAACGACACCTAACATAGATTACAGTGCTTTGTGTTACGAAGGACATTTTTTGAGCACTTCTAGAAAAGACATGGATGTGGGATATTGGGCCAAGTCATCAGCAACACTATAGTTGAGCGCAACTCTGGTAGTGGCATTGTTTGCGATGTGATGCAAAGGGAACCGTGAGACTTTGGTAGTCCCTTCCATAGGGGCTATCAACAAATGCATAGACATGTATAGAGTGGTGGAGGTAGATTCCTTTGACGGGTCAATGATTTTCATGGTGGAACAATACTAGTTTCATCGAGTCTTGAGGTTGACATCGGACGATAACGCCATGAAGTGATGGATGCCAACATCGGTGGGTTGGGCCACAACAGTGGTTGCGAGATATTGTAGGTCCAAGGGCTAGGTTACAACCATTCCTTGGTGTCGTAGGGGGTTTTGGAGCACCATAGGTGGAGGAACCGATGGTGCAGGGTTTGGCGAAGCCAGAGCAGCTGTGTTGGGATCACGGTGACTATCATTTTGGAGTAATTGTTGGACGCGATTCAAGTGAGGACACTGGTGAGTGTAGTGGACGTAAGTGTTACATATGGAACACAGATGGTTAGTCCGTAACTATGGGTTCTTACGAGGTTGAGCGGGACGCTGGGGATTCTATGTAGAGGGTTCGACGTTGTTATTGTTCGGAGGATTGGCCTGTTGGCCACCTCCTTGATTTTGGTTGTTGCCCTGATTCCTACCTCTCTTGTTCCTTCCCTTCCATTGTTGGTTATTGGGGGAGGGTTGGTTAGGGAGGTTCTGTTGTGCATAGACCTGTCATGTGGGAGAAGGAGGTTTCAGGGCCGAATCTAAAGTGTGTTGCATAGGTGGTGCGTAATAGACATGAGAAGCTGGTGGGGCTCCAAAGCCAGCTGTTTGTCCAGTACACGAGTGTGCCGAACAAGTCGGTCCATGAACATGAGGGGTTTGTGCAGGAGGTGCAAAGGAAAGGGTGGATCTGGAATGATCCATTATACATGAATAATAAGGGGCATAACTTGGATGCGCATAGGAGGGATTAGCTCCAGAATGAGCTGTCATGCGTGAAATATCGGGGGCGTAACCTGGTTGGGAAACATTATGGGTGTTACCAGGATGGGTCTTAAAGTGGCATCATAGGAGAGGTCAGATAAATTTGAGGATGCTAGGTAATAGGGCCGATAACTCCATCAGTAATATGAGATGCCACCGACATATCTCGATGTGAGGTGCTGACACAGGGAGCATCAGGTATAATGGTATACAAGTAACCAGACTATTCGTAGATCAGATCAAAATGCGTAGCCTTAAGGATAGATACCTCCTCGGTTTGTGATCACTTAGATGCGATGTCCTTAGCTATGGGGGGGAGTAAGGTTTTAAGGAACCAATCTAGGAATATCCTATAATATAATTGGATCTTACACAAGCTACAACGACAACGCCATTCATGGATATGATCTGTGATATGGGTAGCTTTGTTCTGTCGACAAGATAATAAGATTTCCACTCCCTTGTCACAACGGACGAGTAACTAGAAGTATTGAAGGAACATCGACACTAACGAGGATAAGTCAAGGTAGGTAGAATGGGGAAATTCGATATACCACTCAGCCGCAACACTAGTGGGTGTGTGCTGGAACAACCTAAATCGAATAGAATCATCCATTATGATGTTAGATAAAAAACCATAGGTGGAATGACATAATTATATTTTGAGGGTCCTATCCCTCCTTGCCCTCAAAATTAGGGATTTCTTAGGGAATCTTGATAGCAATAGGAGGCCATTGTGGGTGGTGACAAATGGGGTCATTGGTTAACTGTTCTAGATCAGGAAAGCTGAGACTAGCTATAAATGGTAGGATAGATTTGAGATTGGCTCAGGAAGGACCAACAATGGTGCTGGTAGCTGCAGGAGTGTAGTTTCCATGCATAAATGGGGGCAGATGAGGTTGACTTCCAACAATAGGAAAATTCACTGGTATGGTAGGAATAATCAAAACAGACATGGAAGGGCCACTACCCCTAGGTATAATTGGTGGAATGGTAGTGACCACGGTGGCTGGAATGGGACCATCGCTAGTGGGTAGTGAACCAACAAAAATGTGTGCGGTGACAAGGAGCCCACTAGGAATAGGAACTGTATGCCTTATGGAAGGGATACCCATGATGATGGGTGGAATGGACATGAGTCCACTACCAAACCCCCCCCCCCCCCACCCCCCCTTGAAATGGATAAGGATGTGAACCAGCCATGGGGCTATAAGGAGTAGTGAACAAGGTGGGTTCAGACTGATATGAATCTAAATCAGACTCAAAGGCCATATGTGGCTCTAAAGGTGGTGAACGACATTGGAGATGAATCTGGCGGTGATGGTTCAAAGAACCAAACTAGGGGTGTGCCCCCTAAGACTATGTGAGTAGCATGGCGTGATGGAGTGCTGTGTAATGAATGAAAACTCAAGAGGATCAATCACAGGCTCAAAAACTCAACTACAACCGAGTGTGTAGAAGGAGAGCTTATGAAATGGAGGCTCATAGGCCAACAACAATCTCTAATAACAAACTACAACATTGGGTCACAACAAGGCGAGTCTACAACAAAGTGGCCAGAAATCCAATAAGAAACACTACCTATAAAATAAAAAATGACTCACTAACCTATGGTGTATGAGTGCAAGCAAGCTCCTAACTACAAGCTGGAAGCCCCTCACAATTCGTATCCTCAGTAGGGTGATGAAATCCCAATCAGACAATACAAAATGGAAAAACAATATAGGCTAAGAGAATTCCACTACCAAGAAGGACCTCTGGGTAAAAGAGCCCTAGAAGAATGACAATTAGGCTACCTCATTCATGAAACGTCCGTTTGGTTTATTGACGCTTCAACCCTTTGGCCCTTGAAACCTAGTATACGCTAGCATGCATGAGGAGGAATATGAAGGTTTATCCTTCGATACAAGATGGAGTGCGGTATTCAACCCTGACTTTCGGAACCCTTTCGTTGCGGCTTACTCCTTATGAGCAGAGGGCATCTCGATAAACTGGCTATGACCATGTCAACAAGTACAAGAGCATTTTGGTCCCCTAATGGACAACAACTATGTCTCAAGTGTAAGTGACATATGGGTGTTGTTTGGATGCCTATCCCCAAAGTCCTAACTTAGCTACAATATTGTTTTGTCCTCAAGCGAGGATACAATGTTGGTTGTATTAAGTTATTTTTAAGGCTTGCTTGGGGTCATGAACCAAAATTTTCACTTATATGGTGTGAAATGTGTGCTACTGATGTGTATTCCAAACCCAACAATCTATGACGAATATGTCCCAATATCACTGCTTGCAAATATAATGCCGATAAAAAGCAGTAAAGAACAATAAATATGCTGCAAAATGAAATTTTCTTCTAGAAAGAAAATGTACTTGAAACAAATGAGTAGTAAAAGGAACTAATGAAACTTAAAAAATATGTATGGGGTCTCAACCACTAAGATCAACTAGAATGACTCACAAACCAAGTAAGTGGGATTTCAAAACATACTAGGGGGCTACAAAAGATCATATCTGGACAGAAAACAGGTCGGACATGGGTTTGAGACAGACAGGGGGTATGAAACAGGAAACTATAACACAAAAATGGATTGAAAAACTGCAGGTCGCACCTGTCAGTGTAAAAAGCGCAATCAGAGTCACATAGAATAGAGGAACGGTCATGATCTGAGCAGGAAAATATTCAACGGACTCAGGTCATGCAAAACATAGGGTTAGGTGCGATGGGTTGCACGAAACTAAGTCATAGTAGCGACCTGGGTCACTCTAGAAGCCAAGACAGACATGATCTGGCATCTGAACTAGGTCATGCATATCAGGTTAAAAGGCACGACCTAGGTCACACTTATCAGGAAAAAGGGCGTGATTGGTTCACGACTTTCGACTGGATAGGTGCGATTCAGCCTGAGCATATTTTTTATGAAAAATAGTTGTCGGAAAATTTAAGGGGGCAAGCACTGACGCAGTTCTGATTTCAGATCTTCCACGAGAGGGTCTAATCTGTGACAGTTGTGGCCAAAAAATGAGAAAAAACCAATAGAAAACCTGCAAAAACAAAGATCTGTATGGATCGACTAAGTGGAGTTGACAAAACTGTAGTGGGGATTTATCCCTAGCTACGTGCAAATGCACCAACCTTAGCTCCTCCAGAGCATAAGGAAGAGTTCAACAATAACAAAAGCAAAACAATAACAACAAATAATTTTTAAGGGTTTTCACATATATATAAACTAAATAATGCAGAAAATAAACTAAACAAACCTTTCTGAAATTGGGCCATCGTAGTCATCCTTGGAAGTGGTTCCCTAGCTCCATGGTTTGGATCTCCATTCTCTTCCACAACTGGGTTTCAAATCGGGGGAAATGATCCAAATGGGTACGGAGTGAACTCAACGTACACCGCGAGAAATGGTGTGGAAAAATATGGAAGGTAAAGTATGTGATGCGACTGATGGAAAAATGGAAAAAATTGATCCAAAATTGTTTTGGAGGACTCCTTCACAATGTATTTATAGTATGGTCCTAGGGTTTTTTGACCCAAGGTAATGACCCTTGGTATTTATCTATTGTTTTTTGACCCATTCTCATTTTTATGGTTTTTGACCCTTTTTAGGAGAGAGTGGGGATATATCATAATAAATGTTCATAATCCCTTCACTTATGGGGAGGAATAATGATGTTTTGGACCATTTTTTGTGGAAGTACAATTGTGAAGGTATAAAATGGAGGAAATATGGTGGGAATATGATGTATACATATGGTTTTGACCATGGAGAGCTAGGTGAAGATTTTTTAGTGTTAACAATGTCCTTCTAAGAATTCTTTGAAAAAATCATTATATCATAAGACACATGACAAGTAGGCATTTCCATTCCTTTCTCCAGGTGTTGAGTTAAAAAATGGGTTCTTTCCATGGGTTTGAGCGACTGATAGGTTCTGGAAACACTATGCTCATTTAACTCTTGTAGGGATAGGAAGTCAGGGATGCACAACATTTTTTTAATTTCATTAGGGATTATCATGCACAATATTTTGTTGTAATCTAAGGAGAGGATGGTTCTATTATTTCATGAATACGTAATGGAACACTCGGTTAGAAACTCGGGAAAGTACATTGTGTGAGGGCATACAAATCTAGCTAAGTTCGATGCTCACATGTGTCATCGGTCTTGGCCATCCATTAACAGGGATTTAGCTTCTCTGATTGTGGAGATTACATCTAATAAGGTGATAACAATTTCAAGGATATTGGTGTCGTGGTCATGAATATCTTTGTTACCCAAAAATATCGACTTAAGAAGCTTCATTTTGGATGAAGAGGCCATCTTGAGTGTGTTATCAACTAGTAGGATAAAAATGGTTATACATGGTTGATTAGGGTAAGAATTGTTTACCATTTTATCTGATGGTAAAAAAACGATGGGTACAAAATTCAATACAGTAAATACCCGAGGTGTGAAGCTCAAAAGCATACTAGGACTGTTGGTCACCAATGTCGATTAGACAGGTGCAATGAAATTTGGGTGCCATATTTTTTCTTCAAATAAACCAGATGACTTTGAAATTTTAAATTTCCCCTTGGTTAAACAATATATAAAGTTGGACGTGTCTAACTACACAAATTTTTGGGCCAATTTAGCAAGAATTCCAGTCAAAATTTAGAAAGAATTTGAAATGGAGGTTTCCGTAGGTGGTAACAATATGAAAGCTTGACAGTATTGAAAAGGGGCCTTTTGGGCCGTTGTCAATTATAATTCTCCATCTGTCCATGGAGGTTTTGGGATAGCGACCTGTGGGGTTGTTTTTAAAAGGTGCATAATTCCATCGCGTTCTGTATATACAAATGGTTGATCAACAGAATGTACGCTTGATTATCACACTTCACATTCACTATATTTCATGCACATTGATGTAGCGCTATTAATTCCTACTATTGATCTCCTCATATATAACAAAAATCCACCTATTTGGAATAAATAATCTTTATCGTTTAGCACTTTTGATCCAGATGGATATCAGTGGCCACCCACCTATTCCACTATCTCAAAACAATTGTCCATTTCGACAATTTCCTAGTTATTTTTTTATGGTTTTTCTAGTCCCAAAATTTTGGGGTTGTTTTGAGCCCCTAAATGATGTTTTTTTATGTTTTTTCCAATCAAAATATGTAAATATTGTAGAGAACTTTCCAATAGGCTACTGGGCACTCAAATCAGATATTGTATGCAAAAGTTATAACCCCTAAAAGTTGATTGTTCAACTAACCATCTTGGGGCCACAAACTTTATGACAATTCATATTCTAGGGTTATGTTTTGGACGTTTAGGACTGTCTCCCTCATTCGTATTATAAATATGCCCTTTCGACCTCATTTTGTATTCATCTTGGCACATATGAGTGTAGAAGCCACATCTCTTCTCAGTTGTAGCTACCACCATTCTAGTTGTTGTATTTACACTCTTTTCTATTTTTTCCGTTTAATAGAATATGTGTTTACTATATCTGTGTTTTCATTGCAATATGTTTTTTTTATGATATATTTGTTCTTTCATTTCATTCACACATAAATCCATATCAGCGGCATGAGAGAAATATGCTCTTTGATTGTTTCTTGGTGCATGTCCCCGATGAGGTTAGTGTATAGAGAGTTGCATATTGAATTAGTTTCACTTGGAGAAGACCACTATCGCTGCCCCAAGCTTCCTCCCATGGAAGAATAAAAGAGAGGCGACAGAGAAGGAGATCCTAGCAAGTTGTTTCTTGAGGAATCCCTCACATGACAGAGGAATGAGATGATGGATAGTTTCGGCCATATTTTTCTATGAATGCAGATAGTGGCAGATGCACCTTCAATGAGAAACCGTTTTAGAGATGAAAATCCATTCAAGGTTCAATTTAACTTTGATATTAATTTATTTGAAGGAAAGATCGATGTTGATGCCATAGATAAGTGGTTGAATGTTCTAGAAGAATATATCTCTATCCACAATTTTTTTGACAGAGAAAATATCACCTTTGCGCTCCTTAAGGTTGTTCCCCATGTCAAAAATTGGTGGGATACTTATTGTGACAAAAACTCATCAGATGAGTATGGAATGTTCGAGGCTACTCCTACTTGGGAATCATTCATAGATTCCGTCAAGGAACAGTATCACCCTGTGGGAAACTATGATGAAAAATACACCAAATGGACTATTATGCATCAAGAGAGGGACCAAACAGTGTCAGCATACATAAAAAAATTTCATTCCTTGTACACAAAGTTGGGTATCAAGGAATCCGAGCGGAACCTGGTACTAAAATATTGCAGTGACCTACATCAATATATTTGAACCGAGATGGAATTATTGGACATCTTTTCACTTGGATATGTCTATCGATATGTTATCAAAACTGATGAGAAATTTCGACAAAAGAACAAGGAATAATTTGTAACTACGAACCCACCACAGAAGCAAGTCAAGGGGAACCTTGGACTGCAGAACAATGGACAAAGAAAGGACAACTAGTCTCTGCCACAAGCAAAGAAGGGTAATGGAAAGACAAAGAAGGACACTGAGAAGTGGTGCAAGTTCCATGAAATATTCTCACACAACACTAATGAATGTTGTGGAAATTGAACCCAAGAGATAGATCAATTACACTCACAAAATTTCTAATCAAACATGCAAAATTCACACAAAAGGAGACTGAAATTGGAGCATAACTTAATCCTATATTGAATAAGTGTACATTATCCAACCATATCAAGTAATAGGCTGCTCAAATATATAATTACATGAGATATTCTAAAGCACTAGGTTGCTATTCGAATTGGTCAAAAAGCAGGCTTACTAAAACAAGTCAAATCCCCCATAGGTGCAAAAAGGACTTTCCAAATCCATGAAGATACTCACGAATTAGCTAAAGAAAGTGGCCAAGATAATGTGTGGTGGAAAGACAACTCATTCATTCTTTTGTATGGAGAAAAGGAAGGAGGATGATGTGGTCAAAAAATAAGGCAAGTTCCCCTAGACTAGCTTTTCCTTTATGCCTTGAATCAGATGTAAAGCAAGGCAGCTTTCAGAAAAAGTAGATATGCGCTATAAGGAATTAGGAATAAAGAAGACATGATAAATATGGTTCCAAGATGATTCCAAAGCGCTCCATGACCCAGTTTAGCAAGCATTGACTTCTAGGAACATGTAGAAGTCAACTAGCATAGAGAGGGAATCTAGGATTCTAGGAATAAGACAAAAATGATTTAATTAATGTCAAATATGGATAACTATGGGTTGATTATTCTAACACCCCCCTTAAGCCCGACTTTATGAGTAAATATTAGAAAATTATAGGGCCTAGAAACAAGGCTTAGTCACCCTTTTACATATTGCACGTCCATACAACCAAGGAAAGAGGAAAAAACCCAGTGGGAAAATCCTCCCTTAAACATGGACAGGAAAACAAAATTTTGGAAATATTGTCATCAATCATTATTCACCACATGATCAGAAATCCCTAGCAGTGATTTGAGATTACTGAAGGTCTTCTCACATAATACTTTGGTGAAGATGTCTGCTACTTGTTTTGAAGATGCGCAGTAGAGTATAGCAGTGTTACCGTCATGCACAAGCTCCCTGATATAGTGCATATGGATCTCAATGTGCTTGGTTCTTTGTATTTGAACTGTATCAGTGGAGATTCGAATGGTGATTTTATTTTCACAATATATGAATGTTGAAAACTCTGATTCGAAACCACATTCTCCAAGTATCCCTTGCAACCATAAACATTGAGTAGCTGCATTTACAACTCCTCTATACTCTGCCTCTGTATATGAGAGTGCTATGGTACTCTGCTTCTTACTTGACCAGCTGATTGGTCCTTTTCCAAGCATGAACACATATCTCAAGGTATACTTTCGATCAGTTTTTTCACCTGCCCAATCACTGTCAGTAAATCCAACTAGCTCTAAGTCTATTTTGCTTTGTAGAAAATCCCATGAGTCCTTGTTCCCTGAACAAAGTTTAGGATCCTCTTGGCTGCTCTCCAATGGATCTCATGAGGCTGATCCATGTATCTTGAAGCCACACTAACTACATAAGATAAGTCAGGTCGAGTATGTGTAAGATAAAGCAAACACCCAATCAACTACCTATACAATGTATTATTTACCATAGGAGAAGAACTTGCTTCTTCAAACTTAACTCCTGAAACGAATGAAGTCTTGCTTGGCTTGAAATCCTTCATACTGAACTTGATGAGAAAATCTGAAGCATACTTTGACTGATGAACCTTGATTCCATGTTGGGATTGAGCAATTTCAAGACCCAAGAATTTGCTCAACAATCCCAAATCTGTCATAGAAAATGCATGGTTCATTGCATCCTTCAAGGAGGCAGTCTCTTTCTTTGAACTTCCTGTAATAAGAAGGTCATCCACATAGAGAACAATAATCATTAAAGAACCATGAATCAGCTTCAAATATACATTAGTATCAGACTTGCATTGAACAAAACTTAGTGACAAAATAAAGCCATCAATCTTGGCATACCAAGCCCTGGGGGCTTGCTTGAGCCCATACAATGATTTCTTCAACTTGCACACTAAATATGGATTAGATATAAAACCTTCTGTTTTTTGCATGTAAATCTCTTCAGTCAGATCTCCATTTAGAAATGAACACTTTACATCCATGTGATGTACCTCCCACTGCTTCGAAGCTGCAATGGCTAGGGCAAGCCTTATGGATTCCATCTTTGCCACTGGTGCAAAGGTCTCATTGTATTCAATACCATGTAACTAAAAGTATCCCCTAGATACCAATCTTGCCTTATATTTCAAGACCTACTTACACTTCACTAGCTTCCTCCCTGGGGGAAGATCAACTAGTTCCCATGTGTTGTTCTTCTGGAGCGAGCTGAATTCTTATTTCATGGATGTTTGCCATATTGGATCATATGCTGCATCTTCATATGTCTATGGATCAAAATCTATAATCAAATAACACATCTCATCAAAGAGAGGATATTTCACACAAAGGGCACTCTCAAATTGAGATCTAGTCCTCCTAGTGTCATTAGGATTTCTAGCTAGTTCCCTAGCTGCATGAATGGTCCTTGCTGCCCACTTTGGTCTTGTAGGGATTTTAGGATCTGCAATTAATTCATCATTATCAGACGTATCAGAATAAGCAAACTCATTAGTCTCTTCACTTACAATCAATGGCTGTGGTGGTGAAGAGGACTCTCCAACTTCAACTGCTGCTAAAGGCTCTTCTTCGAATTGAACACTTTTTCAATGAAGGATTTGTTTGTGCTCAAGTTTATCAGATTGTACCCTTTTGAATATTTATAATACCCAACAAATAGGCACTCTTGGCTTTGGGGTTTCAAAGCCTTCCTCTTTTCAGTTGGAATTCTAGCCCAAACCTTTGAGCCAAAAATCCTTAAATGGGTCACATTTGGCTTGTGCCCATTCTAAGCTTCGAAAGAAGTCATACCATCAATATGGTTATGTGGAACCCTATTATAGATATAGGATTCACAGTTTATAGCTTCGGCCCAAAACTTTGGTGGAAAATTTTTAGCCTCCATCATACAAGTTTCCATCTCCTTCAGTGATCTGTTCTTCCTCTCAACAACACCAATTTTTTGTGGTGTGTAAGGGATAGAATGCTGCATCTGGATACCTACATCCTTGCAATATTGGATGAACTCATACTTGACATACTAACCACCATTGTCATATTTTAGGATCTTGAGTTTCCTCCCAAATTGGTTTTCAACCAAGGCTCTAAAAACTTTGAAGAGGTAAAAAACTTTAGACTTATGCTTTAGAAAGTGAACCCAACAATACATAGAAAAGTCATCTATGAAGGTGAGTGCATATTTGGCTTGAATCATGGGCATATGAGGGAATGGACCAGAAATGTCACTGTGGATCAACTCAAGAGGTGCAAAGGTTCTCTCATGACTAGCTCTCTCATACTTGTGCTCTGGGTGTTTTCCTAGGATACAACCTTGACAGACTCCCTTAGAAAACTAGATCTTTGGTAACCCTATGACCATGTCGTTTTCAATCAAATCAGAAAGATACTTGTAGTTAAGATGAAAAAATATTTCATGCCAAAGCTTGCTTGCTTCATTAGCATGAGTAAGAAGAGTAGAGGGGTTTGAGTAGGGTAGAAAATGGGAAAACTTGTATACCTTCAAAATGTGATCAACAACACCTTTTGCTATGAATTTACCATTCAAAATCTCAGTGATTTCAACTTTATTGGGGGACAAGATGAATTTATTTGGAGACCCAGTGTGAGTCATCTGATACAATGACAAGAGATTAGAGGCAAGACCTGGAACATACAACGCATTATTGAACTTACCATGGTCAATATCAATCCTACCCTTTCCCATACTGTCATTCAGGGAGTTATCTCCCAAAACTATTGGTGGACCTTTCAACATGTCAAGAGAAGAGAGAATCTCTTTTGTTGAAACCATATGTTTGGAAGCTTCAGAATCAATGATGAAACTAGGTGAGCTTGAGGTGCCAGCAACCAAGGCATGTACTCTCTCCTTGTCTTCTGAATTTGATCCTCCTTCCCTCTTCTTTGAGCAATCAGGATGAGAGATGTTGTTCTTCTCCAGGAGTTGGGTCAACATGTCTATCTTATTTTTCATACAAGATCTCTCAGGATGATAGCCCTTACTACAGTATGCGCACTTGCTCATTTCTCCTTTTTTCTTCTTCTTCTGGGGGTTCTTCTTGGAGCTTGAGGACTCCTCTTGAGACTTTGCCTTGTCTCTCTTTTGCTCAAGTGGATTTTTAGCTTTTTTATTGCTTTTTGAATCCACCTTTGAATCTCCAACAACCAAATATTGGTATTTGGAAGGTTTGATCGTGCCCATCATCACCAATTTATCTTTCTCCTGAGTGAGGGATTCCATGAACTCAACATGCTTAGGCATCTTCTAGGTTCGAGCTGTCAATTTATTGGCATAGAAGGTCGAAACAAAAACTGAATAGTCAAGACCAAGCTTTGAGAGAATGGTTTAAACTAGTTGCTCCTCCTTCTTTTCAATCCCACATTGTTTTAACTGCAAAACAAGGGCTTTAAACTTGGTAAAATAGAGTTGCAATGATTTGAAGCTACTGGGATTCAAGGAGATCGATTCATTCTCAATTTTATGTCCTCTCATCTCATATGTATTTCCAAAAATATCTTCAATATTCTCCCACACCTCATTAGGAGATGTCAATGAATCAAGATGAAAGAGGAGGTCTCTTGAAATACTCAGACACAAAATACCATAGGCCTCATCCCTCTTGTTGTTCCTTTTGATTTTCTCTGTAGCTGCATTGGGCTCTGCTTCAGTCGCCATGGTAACCCTGTAGAGACCTTTCTCTCTCAACAATATCTCCATCTCAGCTTTCCATTCAAAGAAATTGAATGGAGTCAAGATGATCCTTTGAGATTGGTCCATATCTCAACTCATGTGCTCTTCAGTCAGAAGAATGTGCTCCTAGTCAGTGATGTCGAACCTACAATAAAAATTTGGAAGGAGAGAAATTGATCCACAAATGCTCTGATACCATGTGGAAATTGAACCCAAGAGCTAGATAAATTACAATCACAAAATTTCTAATCAAACATGCAAAATTCACACAAAAGGAGACTAAAATTGGAGCATAACTTAATCCTGTATTGAATAAGTGTACATTAGCCAACCATATAAAGTAATAGTCTTCTCAAATATATAATTACATGAGAGATTCAAAAGCACTAGGTTTATATTCGAATTGGTCAAAAAGAAGGCTTACTAAAACAAGTCAAATCCCCCATAGGTGCAAAAAGGACTTTCCAAATCCATGAAGATCCTCATGAATTAGCTAAAACAAGTGGGAAATCTAATGTGTGGTGGAAATACAACTCATTCATTCTTTTGTATGGATAAAAGGAAGGAGGATGATGTGGTAAAAAAACAAGGCAAGTTCCCCTAGACTAGCTTTTCCTTTATGCCTTAAATCATATGTAAAGCAAGGCATCTTTCAGAAAAAGAAGATATGCGCTTTTAAGAATTAGGAATAAATCAGAAATGCTAAATATGGTTCCAGGATGATTCCAAAGAGCTCCATGACCCAGTTTAACAAGTATTGACTTCTAGGAACATGCAGAAGTCAACTAGCATAGAGATTGAATCTAGGATTCTAGGAATAAGACAAAAATGATTTAATTAATGTCAAATATGGGTAACTATGTGTTGATTATTCTAATAAATATCGCTCAAATTAGTCATTGGTGTCCGAAATCAAATCTTCAGAATCAGATCCTAATTATGATTCAAAACCCAATGCCACAACTACAGACTATGGGAAGCAGATCATCGATGTAGAACATAGTGTCACTGTTTCTACCACACAAATTCAACCAGAGGATCCTAAATATTTATAGGCACAGGAGAACCCCTTCCAGTCCTCAATGTGGGTGAAGGGAACCCCACTACATTTTTTTGTTGACAATGGAAGTAAAAAAAGTTTATTTTAGCAAAATTAATCAAGATCTTGGAGCTTTCGACGACACCACACCCGCAACCATACAAAATCGATTGGGTAATCCAAGGACGAGGTATCCACATTAGCTAGTAATGTTTCCTACCATATGGGATCAATCCTTTCAAAGATGAGGTGTTATGTGATGTGGCCCCACTTGAAGTATGCGACATTCTCTTAAGATGACCATATATGTGGAAGCATCATGCTATATGCGAATCACGACCTTGTAGTGTCATTGTCACTTTGGTAGGACAAATCTACCGGATACCAGAGACAATTGAACATGCCACAGTCCCGAAGGGCAGGAAGATAACATCCCACACCGAGAAATTATCCCACTTCACAATTTCCTCTGAACGAGAACATAAGATCATAGAGACCTCCACAACCTCTCCACAAGGTGTTTCTTTTCAATAGATACAAGGAATAAACATAGTCATTGTTTCCTCATCTATCCATGTACCTCTATAGTGATAGGCCACGCTATCAAGGTGCTCCTCTAGAAAGAAAGGTACCCTTTTTACTCCAATAAATGCCGCACCTGGAGTTCAACTCAACAAATAGTTCAAGATATGATATGGGATTTGATGCAATGGAGACCATTTATTCCTACGGGAGGAGTATTGATCCAGATGGATATCGGCGGCCACCCACCTATTCCACTGGATCAAAACAGTTCTCCATTTCAGCAGTTTCCTAGTTATTTTTTTACGGTTTTTCGGGTCCCAAACTTTCGGGGCTATTTTGAGGCCTTAAATAACTTTTTTTTGGAAATTTGGGGGGAGAAGTATAAGTAATGGCATGTATTTGGACCCAATATAAATATGTAAATCTCACATAGACATTTCCAATGGGATATCGAGCACCCAAATCGGAGATCGTATGCAAAAGTTATGAGCCCGGGAAGTTGACTGTTTAACTAACCACCTTGGGGACACAAACTTTATGATGGCTCATATTATAGGGTTATGTTTTGAACATTTAGGGTTCTCTCCCTCATTATTATTATAAATAGGCCCTTTCTACCTCATTTTGTATTCCTCTTGGCATCGATGAGCTTAACAACCACATCTCTTCTCATAGATAGCTACCACCATTCTAGTTGTATTTACAATCTGTTCTTTCTTCCATTTAATTAAATATGTGTTTAATGTATATATGTTTTCATTACAATATGTCTGTGTTTATGATTCTATATATGTTCTTTCATTTCGTTCACACATAAATCTAGATCAACTTGGAACTAGCCCTTGGTTTCCTTCTTCTTTTAAACCCCTAAATGATTCTAAAGGTATTAGCCTTGGATTTCGAGGGCTTTGATTTGAGACTTTTAACAACAAGCCATTCTTTGGGGATAGTGGTCCTCTGAAAATATCTAAAAAATTCATAGTGATAATAGGATACACCCTCCAGTTAGTACTCAAACTTTTAATGGGAGTTGTTAACATGTAGCATCAAATCTATAATATAAAATTTTCCATGCTCGTCTCTCTTGATGTGTCAATTTTATCATTATCTTTCAAATACATTTTGAGAAGGGATAAATGTTCTACATGTCATCAAATTATAGGCCTTATTGAAGAGTCTTATGGATCAACAAAGAGGTTATTGTAATTTTTTTTAATTGTTGGAGCCATTGTCAATGAAAAATAGACACGTGGATGTGCAATTTTCCTCCAATGACTTGTTCATCCCTCATTAACTAGTGTGTAATTTGAAAATGTGCTATGATCCTTAGCCATTTATCATGATAGTTGATCTTATATATCATTAATCCTTGTCCATTGGTATCATATTCCCTTTATTGTACCCCATGTGATTTCCTTTTCTGCTAACAATTAGACCTACTCTCACAGAAATAACCCAATGAGTATGGGTTGTTGGCAGGTTTTGGAGGCTCAAAAATGCGGTTTTGGAGGGAACGATAATGAATTTAAAATATGGATTTGTGGCTCTAAAAATTGGGTTGATTACTCATCCCTTATTCCTCCAAATGTGATGTGGATGTCACCCACCCTTTGCATTGTTACCACGTATACTCAGTACCCACCTGGACGACCCACGTAATACAGTCACACATGGCCACTCTACGTCATACATGTCAACGTGGAAATTGTGGAAAGTAGATCTGGGTACTTTAACCATGAATTTCATAGGAAAATTTCTTCAAACAATTTTTTTTCAAACAAAATTTTTATTAAAGAAACATCGACCTCTCCGTCTTCATGGTGTTCTTTTTTGTTGTGAGGCGAGTATATGGCAAGGAGAAAGAGCTGGTGCTCTTTTCCCAGGTAGGTCCATTGCATATTTTTGGTAATTTAGTAGATCATATGTGATTTCAATGATTTTTAGTCCCTCATAGAGATCTATCTTGGGGATTGTGGATAATATGCCCCTTGCATGATAAGGAATTAGTCACTCATTGAATCTAGCTAATTTTTCCAATGAAGGTCCTTATATCTATGGACCCTTTGATAAAAAAAATTGTATCAAAGAAAAGTACTGGTCTATATTCCTTCAAAGGTTCTATTTTGGGAGTAGAGATATTAGATGGTAAGGAGAAATATAAATCACTCTTTTCCCTTCGAGTAATAGGTGTTTGGGATGGAGAAAGAGTGCCCATCCTTTCTTCATACCATGGAATATAATTCATAATTCACACACACACACACACAATCATTATAAATTTTGAGAATATTTACAGTACAAGTAACCCACTTTGGAAGGATTGATGACTCCTTTATAAATATATGTGTTTTGGGGTTTTTCAACGACATGCTCCTTTTATGTTTAATAATTTGACACTCATGCAATCTATCCTTTTTCAATAAACATCCTTTATGTATGAACGCTTAGTGAAAATAATAATCATATAAATAACATATGCTCCTTCCTCAATGAGTTCTATTTTGGGACAGGGATAGTAGATTCCCATCCTTTTCTTGTTCTGTCAAATAGAATTCATAATTCACAGCCATAAATGAATTGATATATACATATTTTACTAATTTATACCACTATATAGATGATAGGAGGAAATAGTTGCTTCTTATTTAAGTAGACATATCTTGGGGTAAGTTTATGACATCGTCCTTGCATGATTTAGAATTAGTCACTCTTGCAATCTATACCTTTTCAATCAACATCCTTATATGTAATTATGACCCTTTAAGAAAAGTTGGTTTTTAGAAAAATAACGGTTGCACCTCCGTCAAGGATTTCTTATTGGTGGTGGTGAAAGTAGATGGTAAGGAGAAAGAGCGATTTCTTATCAAAATGTGTAGTTACATTGTCAGAGAGAGGTGGTAGTTATATTTGATGGCGTACATCTCAGAACGTTATCCACATTGGATATGCTCTTCAATAGAATGTGGTTAATGAAATACCAGTTTCCACTTCGACGATTGCTAAATACATTATTGTAAGTGACGGTAAATATTGTTTCATCATGATAAATGTTAAGTTATTACTTAAATTCTTAGAATGGAAGCATTGACGTTTCCATAGGTTTTGTACCAAATTTCAATATGAAATTTTTTGTTGGAGTAACATTTTTTAGTGCTTTCTCCTTTGCTATTCTGGTTGATGAAGTGTTGTTTCCTTGTGTGTCTTTCTCTTTAGGAATGAGTAGTGTAGGTCTTGTACTATGTCTAATTAAAATAATCATAGAGTTTAATACGAGTACATTAGTATATTGAAAACAATTCAACAATAATTAGTTTGAAGCATAAAAAGTATTATGAAACCGTGAGGATTATGGAGAAATTAAGTCTACCATCACTCTCTTTGCCTGGATTATCCTTAGGGGAGTTCTCCTCATTGGTAGGGATATCCCTACCTCTATTAGTAGCTCAGGACCCCTGACATGTCTTTCCTCTTTTCCTAAGAACTAACATTTCCCCTATTATTATGTGTTCAATGACCATTGCGGAGGTGGAAAAACCATCTCTCAGCTCTACACATTAACCAAATTATGTCTCTTACTATCCACCTTGCTACTTCTATAAATGATTGAAAACCTCCTTGGTGATGTTCCCTAGCGCCATAATAGAGCCCTAAACCATTATAACATCATACATGAATTCCCAATACATTCACATATTTCCCTAGATCTTTCCCATATGCAAGGTATAGTGGATTTGAGGAAGGGAGGTACACATTGGACCCATGTTGTTCCATGTGGCTCATCCACGACATGGCTCGTACCAAGCCATTAATCTTCATCGTTTTCCTCGCTCATCGGGCCTCTTGCTCGTAAAGCACAGGGATGGGTTGTCTCCATAATGGTTGAGGTAAAGGATCCTGCCACACCCCCCTTAACTAACAAGCTTCCTCACCATTAGACATGTGTGAATGTGTTCTTAATTATGAGAACACCCCCTTAATATATGTGTTATTAATTTAAATTGACACTCTGAAAGTCTAAATTTCCATTTTTACCCAAGTTTTTTCCTGATTTCGATAAATCGAAGATTTAACTTTTTCCATTGATGTTAAAGTTGCTTCCATAAATTGGAATCCATGTGTACCTCTCAACAAGCGACACATGTCTGGTGGTAGACAAAGTGACATATTTTGTTGTCATTTGAGAGTCACTCAATTTTTGGGAACTCTTCTTCAAACATACTGTTGATAAACTAAAATATTAACAGAGGAAGAGTGGGCATTCCTTCTTCAAGGAGTTCGGTTTTGTTAGTGGGGAAAGTGGATATATATACTTCAACCACAAATTTCATGGGAACTTTTCTTCAAACAGTTTGTTGGAAGACAAAAATTTATCATAGAAAGAGAGTCCAATCGTTCTTCAAGGGGTTTTGTTTTGGTTTGGGTACAGTAGTAAATGGTAAGGAGAAAGTGAAACCTCCCTTTCTCTAAGTAGGTGTCACATCCCCGCCCCTCAGCCCGCCCCTCAGCCCGACAGAGAGGACGCGACTGACAGTAACTAACCCGGGCAATCTAGCCATGTTGGGCTCCAGAATTGTCTTTTATAATGATGTTATTTACTACCATTTCTTGGCCTATTTACCGAAATCTAATACATCTTTAATTTGTCTATATTTTACTATGTTTTCATCAATTATAACTTATAAATAAAAGAGAAGTTTAATTCATCATTTTTGATGTGTTATTGTATTTGATGCACATTTCGGTACTCCATCCGACACTTCTTTTGGTACTCCTACATAAGGCTTAATGATAAATTCATTCACTCATTAAAATTATTTATGTTTCTTATTATCAATATATATATATTCTCTCTAATTACATTTTAATGTCTTTTGAAGAAACTCTTTTAACATTATGAACTTACTTAATACTCTAGAAAAAAGCCATATTAATATTTTATATAAAGAATGTTAGAAGGCCTTCTCTTAAAAAAAGGTAACTTTAATTCTTTTAACATTCTGAATTTACTTTATAATATTCTAGGAAAAGCCATATTAATATTTTATAAATAATAATGTTAAGAGGACTTTTTAAAGTAACTTTAAATTTTATAATAAATAAAAGTTTCTTTAGTTTGATATTAATAGGTTTTACACACTAACTTTATCTTCTAAATGATTTTTGGGTTTTTTAAAATATATTTAAACAAACATTGGAATAAATAATGGATAAAATTACTGCAAACGATTCGTTGTTATGTTCTGCCATATAAAACAAGATCCAATAACATGCGTTCTCTTCAATTTATCCGTTATCATCAATGAGCGATTGTCATTGCATGTTTTGATTTTAATTGTTTTAATGTTTTGTGCAGGAATGCGAATACGGAGAATTATTTTATGCATAGTGAAGAGGAATTCACACGCCATGAAGAAGAGGAACGTACCAGGAAAGGAGTTGGAACCTAGCTCCCAACAAACAATACTCAGCCATTATTTAAACTTGGCACCCAACACTTAAATTATGAGCATATCCATCTCGCCCACATCCAAACAAACAGACAACACATTCAGCTAGATCTGTGCATAACACGTCCAGCTTACTGTCCATATCACGACGTAGCTCACCACTTAGCCCGTTAATTAGACTGCGCGTTGTTGATAAAAGATTCCAGGCATTGAAACGTTGGAATAATTTGTAAACCGTTTTGTTGTCCACGCGCCCAGGTGATAACTCGTCCCAGCCTAGAAGGATCACCATCACGCTATTTTCGCCCAACACCTCGCTGTTTACTATCAGCATGTTTAAAGAATGGAACGATCTCTGTTCTAGAAGACCTATTGTGTGCTTTCCTCTACTCAACACCATGCCACCAGTCACGTTAAAGAAGGAGCTTGCGTGCCACCTCACGCGTTGAAGAAGAACAAGACTTGAGCTGAAGAAGGGAGATGATTGTGCGTTGGCCTGTGATTAGCTAACAATCTTTATGATTGACTAAATTTAGAGAGCAGTCGAGCACTAAAGGGTCGACTTACTCATCTCTTGTAAATATATATATATATATATATATATATATATATATATNAAAATTAATAAAAACTCTATTTCAGCTGCATATGTATGTTTCTATCTTTTGTGGAGTGACTTATTGACTTAGACGTAGCCTCTGATTCCCGAGAAGGGCCCCTCAACAACCAAAGGTTCTATTTGTACATATTCAGTAGTTTCCTTTTGTTTTTGCAAATAAATAATTTTGTTTTTATGTATATGTATTTAGTTTTCCTATAGATGATGTTTTGTTGTTGATAAGCTGTAATTTTCTTGTGTTTTTATGTGGTTTATGCATTCAGAATTGATACGGCCGGCCATTTGTATTTTTGTTTAGTTTATCTCTCAGCCTTCCATTTGCACTATTCGTCCAGATTGCTTTCCATTTTGTCTTTCAGCGTTTAATTCGAATTTAGATAGAATTTTCTAGAATTTGCAGTCATTTCCAGAATTGTTTTATACAAGGATTTTTAATTAGGTTCTATGTTGATTTTCTAGTACTTTAACATTTCCTGTAGCTTTCATTTTCATTCTTAATCTTCAGTTGAAGTTGTAATTTAGTTCCTTATTTATTTTTTTTGGATCCAATTAACAAACATGGTTTCCAAATAGTCTTAAAGTCTTTTCCATATACCTTCCCATGTTCATAAACTTCCTCATGGTTTTATTCATATTTGTTTGTACATATTTAACATAGGATAAAAGTGATTTATTTAATACATTTAATATAAGAGTGGTAATATGTTTTTAATATATTTCATCTTTTATAAATAATATTATAACTTGTAAATATATAATAACTTTTGTAATTTGTGTATTAAATTTTGAGCATTATATAATTTAATTTGGAAATATTTAATAAATTGATATTTTGTATATTTAATAATTTGCAAATATTTAATGAATGGATATTTTGTATATTTAATATTTTATAATTTGTTCAATAAAATTTGTGTATTAGATCATTTGGAAGTGTTTTGTAAGTTATGTATATTGCATGGCTTGTATGAATTTAATAAATTTCGTGGGATGGATTCTGAGCATTAGAAAGAGGGATTGGTTTAGATTGTTTTCATTTTTTCTTTCATATTAGATGCATTAGTTTTCAGTATTTTAAAATTTCTCATAGTTTAGTTTAGTATAATTTTACTTTTCAAATCCATAGGTTAGTCGCTGATTAGATTGGATTTGTTAAATTAGTTTGCTTACATTAGTTTATGATTCTTCGCAATGTATTTGTTTACACTTGGTCCTTAGATTAGTGTTTCAATTTTCTTTATATGATTGCATAAGTTCGATAACTAGAGTAAGATAGTTAGTTAGTTTTCTCTTTTGAAAATATAGAGTAGTTTCGCCTATAGAATAGATAGATTAATTATTGTTTTCACTTGTAGCATAATTTCTAGTTTTATAGTAATTAATTTCATATTTGCTTTTGTAATTAATTTCAGTATTTGCTTTCGTAGTTAATCACATGGTTAAACAGATTCTCATCCCTGCATAAGCATCTAGTTCATGCATTCATGAAATAGTTTAGTTGATTTGTTGCATGTTTTGAATATTTAAATTTACTCTCATTAGATTAGATTGCTTTCAGACCAAGTGACCACTTTCCTAAATTAGTCGTTGCAATTTAATTTCATAGAATGGATTAGCATAATGTTAGATTAGATTTGAATTCATAGTTACTTTTCAAGTTCTTGGTTGGTTTTCTGTTTTTATAGACAGATTAAAATTCTTGCATTTGAATTATTAAAGTCATGCATGTAAATTAAAATCATATAGTTGCATGTAGATTAAAATCATATTAGTGCATTTGAATTATTAAAGTCATGCATGTAGATTAAAATCATATTAGTGCATTTGCATCTTTAGTTAGCTCAGGTTAGTTCAAGCCTTCAATCTTGTAGATATAGTGTTTGCATCTCACAAGCTCCCTCCCTGGGTTGACAATTAAGTGTTGAATTAGATAGTGCATATTTTTCCCAACATTTTGGTGCCGTTGCCGGGGAGATGCTAAAGGGATTGGAGTCTAGGTAGATAAGGGTAGATAGGTTTCCTTTACATTACACAACAAGGGGGAGGGGAAACGATAATACGCAAAGATGACTTCACTAAGAAATTTCCATAGTGTGACCGCCTGGTGCATCCACTTTAGTGGGTCTCCCCAAAGCATTGTTGTTCCTTTTTCGCACAAGTGTATTTGCTTTCCGCAAGTTAATTTCTTGTAGGTATTTTTAGTACTTTGTGTTTTATTAGTAAATAGTTTCTAAAAAACACATATTTTTTTTTGGGTACTGTTGAAGAACCCTAGGGACTAATCCTTGTGTGAAGCATGATCTCTCAACCAACCAAATGGATTCAAAGGTGTTCATTAGTATGAGATAACTCTCTAAAATCCTAGCAGCAGTTGAGAATGATTCTCACCAGGTAAAAACCATCTTGACAGCAGTTGAGATGTTATCAACCTCTCCCGAAATAATAGACGAACCAAAATCCCAAGAACGACAAAAATATGTTCTTTGCGAGACTGCTAAAGAAGCTGATACATTGGGGATTACATTCGAAGGAGAGCAACCAAAAATTAAAGAGTTCTTTACATACGGGCTAATAGATCCATCATATGCTCAAACAATTGCTCAACTAGAAGAAGAGGATCTGTATGACTTAGCGAAGGAAGGTGAGTACCAAGACTACATCGAAAGATGGTTTCAGGAGGTAACTCGACCGCAATACCATTCCTTCATTTGACACCTATTGACGCAAAGAGAAGTAAGTTGGTTGAACTTCCACATTTAGGTAATCACTGCAACAATATTTTCATATGTGGATAAAGGTACAATTCTCATTTTGCTTCGCACTTAGTTTCATTGGAAAAGCTCATATACTTGAATAAATATGTTTTCTTTCTTCTTAGGGTAGGGAAATATGTATATAAATAAAATGTTGCATTCTTAGTTTATGAAATAATGTAACTTCATTTTTTGTTTTTTTTCAAATAAAAGAACGAAGAAGAAGATCATGTTAATGACTAAACCAAAACAATCTTACATCATTATTCATTTTTCATATATGCATACTTCTTATTATACCAGTTACTTAAGACCAACTTTAAATATCATGGGGATTTGTCATAAATTAAGGTCCATCTAAAACCTAGAGGTCACTCATACATCCTAGCTTCTTTATCAAGGCATGTTATTTAAGCATCTTTACTACAGGGTAGCATAAGGGTGAGTGAAATTCCTAGTTTGTGGAGAACACTACTATAATTCTATATGAAAGAGACAAATTTTGGGACTAGAGACACCTTTAATTCATTATCTTATGGCTGTTAGAATAATCAACCCATAGTTACCTACATTAGACATTAATTTAATTATTTTTGTCTTATTACCTAGTTTCGTAGATTCCATTCTATGCTAGTTGCCTTCTACAAGTCCTAGAAGTCAACACATGCTAAAAATGAGTCATGGAGTGCTTGGGAAACATCCTGGAAACCCAATTTAGCATGTCTGCTTTATTCCAGATCCTCCAAAGTGCATATTTGCTTTTTCTGAAAAGCTGCCTTGTTTTATTCTGATTTAATGCAAAAGGAAAAGCTAGACTAGGTGTAGTTGATATTATTACAATGGTAATACATCCTTATAAAGGAGATTTGAGTTGATGGAATACAACTCATTCCTAGATCATAAATCAGACTTACCAAATATGATAAACCCCATAGGTGGATAAATCACTTCCCAAATCAGTCAAGGACTCCACGAATTAGAAAAAGCATGACTGAGTTGTCAAGACTGATGGAAAAACATGATAATCCTGGAATATAGAGAGAAATTCAAGGAGGATGGGTTGGAAACACAAGATACCAGTTTCCTAGTTAACTAGCTATACCTTATCCACATAAAAGCTCGATAACAGTAGAATAAGGCAGAATTTGCAGGAAAGCGCAGTTACTAATTTTGGGAGTCAATAAAGTGGTGAAGATCAATCTAGAATAAGAAATAAAGCATTCCTGGGGTATAGATGGCATGTGTTGACTTTAAGGTGCAAGTGGATGCCAACTAATTATATAGTGGGTAGGAATTTAATCAATTAATGATTAAATATTTTATCCTAAGTTATGAGTGGGTTTAATAATATCTCAACACCCCTCTTTAAGTATGACTTTATGATGGTATGTAAAAAATATAGGTGCATATAGGGCCAGCAACAAGGCTATGGTCACCCTTTAACAATTATTATGTCCAAAAAGCTAAGGAAAGAGGACAAACCACATGGGGAAAATCTTCCCTCAAGAAAGGACATGAGAGGAAAACCAAAAAAGTTGTTGGTGCTGCTCCAAACTAAATGTTAATGTTTGGAGGAATCTTCTTCTTTAGAAGAAGAGAAATATGCTCACCTGGATCAAGGACAAATACATGATGGAAACTAGGACCATGTAGAACAACTGTGATCTAATGATGTGAAATCTCTTGAGAGTTGTAATCAGCTCCAAGATGATGTAATGACTTGAACTTCGAACCAATAGAAATGAAATAGGCTCCATATAGGTGAAATAAGAGTTCAAGTGAATGTATGAAATCTCCAACTTCATTTACACAGAGAGGATGTGTGCAAGTGATCATGCAGGAATATAGAGAAGGCATAGGATCAAAGAGTGTGAATGCATGGGCTCCATGGGTTGATCTAGCTTCCAAGGAATCCAAAATAACATGTTAGCACTCTAGGGAACTCTTCTAGGTTGCAGCTCGAAGATGCCTGGTAACTTTAATATTTTCTTAATGATGGGTAATATGGATCAAGTTGGATGACTCAATCAAAACTCACTCATTAAAAACATGCATAAACACACTCATCTAGACAAGGATTTTAACCACTGTTGTTCAAATAGTTTATAAAAGGTGGATGTATGTATAATTCTTATTATGCTAGCAGACTCATACATAAAGCGTATATGAATGGCTGATCACAATAAGTAAATAATATTTTCTATTCAATTCATCAATACAAATATAGGATGACAGCTATCTATCATTATACAAATAGAACAAACATGAAATGAACATTCAAGTGCAAGTACAGAAAGGTAGAAAATGAAATCTAAACATAAATGGCAAAAGAAGCTTATATTACTGCCATGAAATAAGAAGTCTGAGAGTCCAAGTATGAAAAAATATCCAAATTTGAACCATTTACATTCATTATTCAATGAGATTAAATAATATTTACAAATCAGTTTCAAGATCCTCAAAAGATGGATCTGATAACCTCTTTTCCTATCTCAAATCTGAATTTGTGCGGTGGTTGGAAAATGCAGAAATTTCTAGAAATATGCTACCCCGATATTGACCTATATCTCTCAAATAAAAAAATATTTTGGAAAACAGAGAGAGGTTTTTGTATATTGGTTTTTCATGAGAAAAAACCTCTCTTAGTTATTTGATATTTGTGTTCATTGTCCTGAAATTTGTATTTCAAAAATATGTGTTAAACAGGGAAATTATGAGGTCCAAAAATTAGGGCTCAGAGATGGATTCGATTCTCCAAATATGTGACACTTGTATGAAACTTGAGAGAGTTTATTGTTCATTGGTTTATTAGGAAAAAAAACCTCTCTCAGTTCTTTGGAATTTATTTTCATTTACCCGAAATATGTATTTCAAAAACATGTGTCAAACAGGGGAGTTTTGAGATCCGAAATTTAAGGCTCGGAGATGGATTTAATTCTCCCAATATGTGAACTTAGTAGGAAACCTGAGATATTTTATTGTTATTTGACATGTCAGGCACAAAATCCTCCAACCATTTCTCAAAATGATCCTCCAGTCACCCAGGATCATCATTTGAAAATGATGACTCGGCACAGTAAAAATGCCACATTCCTGAAAAAGGATGCCTCATCTTGCGGGGGACTTTTGACTACCTTCCTAAGATATAAATGAATATATTAAAGTAACATTGGAAATATGAGGATGTTTAGTTTTCAATAAAATATTTGAGCATGTAAAACGGCCTCTCCACGGTTGAGAAAATTGAGTTTTACCAAGACATGTTGACTGTTTCCAAGCTTCTGCGCTTTCGGTGGCTAAAATAGCTCTGAATTAGCTTTCGGTGGCTAATGAACAGTTGAAATGTCATCCTAAGCCATTGAAACCTGATTTTTGACTTTTTTGAAGGATAACCCAAATCAAATGTTTTTCAAACTTTATTACATACCTAAATCTCTAAAAAACGAGCCTTAATAAATTTAGAAATTTATTTTTTGTGACTTCCCTATCACCTAAAATAAACAAACTTGACTATTTTATTTGAGGAGATAACATAACACATATAATAATATCAGTAGACCCATGGGAATACACTGATAATGAATCCTTTGTAGTATAAGTATGAAAGCAGGAAGGAAGGAGATGTTAAAAATCTTCAAAGAGGCTCTGAGAATTGATGCCAAGAATAAAGGAGGAGATGCAAAACCACATGAGATCAAGTATGGTAAGTGGAAAGACACTAATAGGAATTGATATGGCTAAGCAAACATCCTGAAATTAATTGGGTTGCGCACCATCGATGAGAGAGGTATGCACAAAGTGTGAAGGATCTGGCACATAGATATCATAATCTAAGATAGAAGACATAGAGAACAATGAATGTGGGAGTGAATCATCATAAATAAAAATAAAAACTCCATCTTTCAATTCTTTTCCATCATCAGTATCTTCAAGAGACACAAAAAAATATTGCTCTTCAATATTTTCTTCTTCATTGAAGGAGGAAGCATTCGAATCAAAGAGGGTAGCAACAACATGAATTGTATGAGAAAATTCTTCATCATAAATAAATTCATTAGATAATGTAGAGGCCAAGACATCTTGAGAGAGAGCACATGAGGAGATGTTGGGTTTGCTCCCTGCTTCATCTTCTACTTCCTGCATACCAAAATCTTTTTCCAAATTTTTCCAAAGATCAAATGAATATTCAACAGAATATATGAGATGATGTGTATTTGGAGACATTGCCAAGCACATGATTCCATAAGCTCTATCACAATTATTCATCTAGTCAAACTTCTCTTCATAAGACTCAGGTTTGCTCAAAGCACAAATGGAGACATCAAAGAGACATTGCCTCTTCAAGTATGTGCTCATATTTGGATTCCAATCAGCATAGTTGAAATGAGATAGTAGAGGAACTTTTGAATCCATATTGAAGTTGTTGCACCTGCAAATATGAAAGGAGAATTAATTGATGAGCTCCCAAAGCTCTAATACCATGTCATAACTTTGATATCCTAGGCTTTGATACCGTGTCAGAGCTTGAAGCTCTTGATATCATGTAGATATTTGATGGATTGGGAAACCTTGATGTCTGATAATATGCCAAGATTCTAAATCCCTTATGGAAACATGAATTCCATAAACAAGCTAAGACTATAAGCACGCAATTAACCTCACTAGGAATTGCAGAGAATTAGCATAAGGAGAGAAGAAGAAGAATTAATGAACACACATTAATGAATAATCAATAAATGATAATTGATATTATTACAATGGTAATACATCTTTATAAAGGATATTTGAGTTGGTGGAATACAACTCATTGTTGGCTCATAAATTAGACTTACCAAATATGATAAACCCCATAGGTAGCTAAATCACTTTCGAAATCATTCAAGGACCTCACGAATTAGAAAAAACATGAGTGAGTTGTCAAGAGTGATGGAAAAACATGTTAATCCTGGAATATGGAGAGAAAGTCATGGAGGATGGGTTGGAAACAAAAGATACCAGTTTCCTAGTTAACTAGCTTTACATTATCCACATAAAAGCTGGATAAAAGCAGAATAAGGCAGAATCTGCAGGAAAGTTACTAATTCTGGGAGTTAATAAAGTAGTCAAGATAAATCCAGAATTAGAAATAAAGAATTCCTGGGGTATAGATGGCATGTGTTAACTTTAAAGTGCAAGTGGATTCCAATTAATTAGTTAGTGGGTAGGAATTTAATCAAATAATGATTAAAGTTATAAGTGGGTTTAATAATATCCCAACAGATTGGAGGTTTCACTTCCAAATCTAGGGGCGCACTTCAAAGATTGAGGGTGGAGTTCTTCATTAGTTAAGCATGGAAGAGAAGAGGGGAATAGAGGGAGCTCTTTTTCAAAGTGAGAGAGGAAGTTACTTCTTCCGAATATCAACATAGGGTGCATTCCTTAGAGTAACAGTTACACTTGCATGCATATCTATGGCTTGACCCACTAGGTTTCTCTACTTGTATAAATTTTTGATTGTATAACTCTCCATATTTTTCTTTGGATCAAGATAGAAAGAAATCTAAAATCCAATAGCCTTTCTAGTTTTCCCCATTGGGGTTTCCAGGGTAAATGGTTGTGTTAAACTATTTATGTGATTGGTTTCCATTTTTGTTGCGCATGTTAGAAATTTAATGAGTTTATTGTATTGCTACTTATAAATCAAATCTAAAATTATTTATGCGTCTAGGAATTTGTTGAAAGTAGTATATCAGAGTTAAGCTCAAGGAATATAATATTAAAATTAACATGGTATCATAGTGTTGTATCTGAGAAGAAATTAAGGGTTTACCCAGTGGTGTTGTAGAGAGTGCATAATTTATTATATTTATGAGGGAAGAGTCCAAATATGTGGAATATTTATCAGAGCATAGATCATATCAATTTGATTCATAGGTTTGAGTCACAATTTGTAATATATTCAGGGTCACGATGACTAGACTTATATTTGTAGATAGGTTGGATGGAGGTATCAACTTCAGTGCATGGAAGGAACAAATCATGTTGCTATTGGAAGAACAAGATTTATGGGCCATTGTGGAGAACACAACAATAAAACCTGTGACAATTCCAACAAATGTCGTAGGTTTGGCCACATACAACAAGATGAAGGTGAAGGTCAAGCGCGTCCTTCTTTATTCCATGAAGGATCATATAATTCTGCATGTAAGCGGAAAGAAGCATGCCTATGAGATGTGGACAATGTTGATTAATCTTTTCCATAGTAGCAACACAAACATGAATATGGTGCTACAATAAAATATTCACAATATAAATATGCTCAAGGATGAGCCAGTTGCAACATATCTTACTAGGGTGACATAAGTTTGAGATGAACTTGGTTTGGTTGGTGAAACGATTCTAGATGCAGAGTTGGTTCGGGAAACCCTAAAAGGATTCTCTAAACCATTGCAGGCCTTTGTTCGTTGTATCATTTCCAAATATAATCTACCCATCTAGGATAAATTGTGGGACAATTTTACTCAGGCAGAGCTGAGATTGGAATCCATCCAGTCAGACCACAAGCATGGAAAGGATGAGGAGGATGTATCACTTGTGATTAGAAGAAAAGGAAAATGTAAGAACTTCAGAGGAGATTCAATTTCAAAGGGTGAGAAGGATCTAAGCAAGATCCGATGTTATTCTTATAACCAGTATGGCCATTATGCAAGCCAATTTCCTCGTATAAAGAAGGAGAAGGATGGACAGGTTGCAACAAACACTGAGGTGGATGAGTTTATTGCAAATTTCGAGAAAGAGATATCCCTTGTTTCATTTGCGTCATGCTATGATAGTAATCAACCTAAGGTTGAGGTTGGTGAGAGATGGATAGTTGACAGTGAGAATTATAGCTGCATGACAAGGATGTGAGATGCATTCCTCACTTTAGAGCTAGTTCCAGATCAACTTGTATAGGGTGTAGATGGAACAATGCATACAATAATAGGAGTGGGACGAGTGAGGCTCCAGCTACGGTTTGAAGAACTTTTGGAGGTATCAAACGTACACTATTGTCTAGGGTTGAAGGTTAATGGACTCTCAGTTCCATCCTTGGAAGGTGTGGGGTATGTTATGTTGTTCAAGAATTAACACATATTTACCTTTGTATTAGGAGTGGATCCAGTCAAGCTAGTGTTGATAGGTCATCAAAGAGATGGATTTGGTAGTGTATGGATATCGTACATCAAGAGGATCTAGGTGGATAACTTGTTTTGAGTATGAGACAAATGGAGAGAGAGAATCTCCTAGGATTGATGTGGCATTGAGTAGTTATTCCTCAGGTCAGAGAGGAGAGAAATAAGCTTCAAGGATTGAAGTGGATCCAACTAGTCAATCCTCAATTTATAAAACTGAGAGAGCATCCTCAGTTCAAAGGAATCAATGAGACACTGCTTCTTCCAATTCTGGAAAGAGGGTCAACTGGTACGATTTGTCTCTAATGGAGGCTCAGAAGCGAGATGATACATCTTGGAGAAAGAGATTCAAGCATAAGTATTCAAGATTAGTAGAGGGACAAATTCCAGAGACAGGTGGATCTTCTATAGCATATACTGTGAGGCATCTGAAGAGGGATTCTGGTGGAGGACTTGTTAGAAGAACTTTCCTCATTAAGAGAAAGTGTTGATATTTTTATCTCAGGATGTCCTTAATGTGCTTATGCCTAGCATGAAGGTACATTGATGGTATATGCGTTGAGGTAGTGTGTGAGAAACATTCCACCAATCACCATAGCTTTAGTAGTGGACGCATGCACAAAATTATGATACTTTTACCAATTGCATGTAGGAATTGCATACATGCATCTTGTAATGCAGTAGTGTAATTTTTAACGTGAAAGTGTAATTTTATATGAAAGTGAAATTAGGGATTTGGAACCCGAAATTCACCAGAAGATTAGAAAAGGAGGAGATATGGTAAAAGTGAATAGAATTATGTGATACATGTGATCAGAGAGGTTGAGCAAATCATTCCATGAGCAAGGCCACATCTCTGAAACAAAGAGGGGGTGCATTCTAGACTGAGTGAGGGCACTTTCTTCTAAGATAGAGGAGGGCACATAATTCAAGGGTGTGAGAGACCATCATACCAGGACTACTTCAGAGATTGAGTAGTCACTAAGACAGGAACACCATTGAGACAGCGAGGGAGCACTTTTCCAAACATGGGCACACGTGTGAGAGACATAGCACACTTCTTGATGCTAGGAGGGTTGAGAGAAGCAAAATAATATTTTGTCGGTGATTGTGGAGGGCATAGTTAGATCCCATCATCGATTAACTAAGACATGCAGAGGGGTACACTTATGAGGATAGGAGGGCGTACTTCCAAAGCTGGCGGCACACTTCAGATATTGAAGGTGTAGTTTTTCATCTATTGAGTAGAGTGGAAAAGAGGGGCATATAGAGGGTGATTTGAACTATTTGAACACCCGCAAGATATTGAAGGGTTTCCGCAGATTTGATGATATTTTTCACATTCTTTGTGATTTGAGGAGGACATTCGAACAACTGGGGATCAACACCATCATATTCTATTGCTGCAAGCCTCGCCCAAGTCTTGTTTTGATCTGAATGAGGGTTGGAGGGCGATATTGAACATATATATCAAGTGCACACATTCCTTATCTTTTTTTTAATACATATCTACTGCTGGTATATTTCTCTCTATTTAGCGAGTATGAATAATTCACTGCATCTACCAAATATTGTCAAAGGTAGACCTAGCACAGTTACACTACAAAGCCTTTATGAGTATATAGATTCATTAGAGAAATTAGAGAAGAAATAGAAGTTAATATACAAATAGAGTTAGAAGCCATGTTGGAAAAAAAATTTACATATTTTGAAGAAAAGATCCAAAAACAAATAGAAAATAAAATAAAACTATTGGAAAATAAAATGGAGACAATGGAGATTAGATTACAAGCAATAGAAAAACAAAGCCAAGATACGAACCAAACATCCCAACAATAAGCAGATGTTGATACTTTAGAAAGTATTAAAATGAAGGACATGATTAAAGAACTAGAAGAAAAATTTAATAACAATCTCACCCAAAATAGTGTGGCGCGTAAATTAGATATCAAACCCATTAAAGAGGAAATGAAAAAATTGATAGAATTAGACCATGAGCATAACAAAAGGGCCTTGAACCTTATAATCTTCGGTTTGAAAGAGGAGGTAGACAAGGATACTTTAGCCATAGTCCAGATAGAATTAAATAATAGATTACAAATTGAAACATCATTTCTCACCGAAGCAACAAGGTTGGGAAACTTAACTGAGAATAAAGGAAGGCTGATCCAGATAAAGGTAAGATCTACTGACCATAAGTATGACATACTTAGTAAAACATCAAGTTTAAAAGGAACAATAATATTTATAAATGAAGATATCATTCCAGAAGATCAAGCAGAATTAAGAAATGAGGTTCAAAATGTAAAAGAAGTTAGGAAGGAGGGAAAATGGGCAATAATCAGAAATAGAAAAGCCGTTATTCGAGATAGAAACGAAAAGGATAGTAATCAATAACAATTCAACATGCTCCAAATTCTTTCTTGGAACTATCGGGCCTTTCCATGAACAAAGGCCCCAAGCTAAGTTGGATCTCGAATGATGTTGAAACTTCGGAGCACGATGAATCTAAGGTCCCTAACATAGATGGCTTTGTACTATGGTCAACTTGGAACAAACGATCCTATCGTAGGGGCATTGGGGGTATAGCTTGTTATATTAGGAAGAACATCTCCCCCCATGCTTAGATTTATAAAAAAGACCCTTGCAACCAATATATATGGATAGATATTACTAATATTAATGATAAAAAAACCTACATAGAAATATATTATTTTTCCCCTATTAATTCTAACATCTATAAGAAAAACAATTTAGATAAAAATTGTCCTTACAATGGGTTGCAGAATGATATTTCTAGCCTAAGAAATGAAGGTATTATCCTCTTAATGGGTGACTTTAATGATCAAACTTCAAGCAACCAACTTATTCTTCCAAGCAATCATTCCAACCCTAATCCTCTTTGGTTAGACGAAGACCTTAAGGCTAGCTGGAAGGTACAAAAGAAGCTCTGAATATCTATGGGAGATTTTGTTTGGGTCTGAGCTAGTCAAGCTCTGTAGTGCTCAAGATCTCATAATTTGCAATGATCTAAATAAGTGGCCCAATTCTAGCTAGATGACTTGTATCCATGGGCTTGGTAGTAGCATGGTAGACTATGTTATTTCTGATATCCCTTTATACAATGAAATAATAAATGTTGACATCTTAAACGACCACGAGCCTAACTCAGATCATATACATTTAATTCTAACTCTCAATTTTGTCATGAATAGAGATCCCATAGAGGATAATCCTCATAGGAAAAAAACCTTGATCTTTGATAGAAATAAAAATGATCTTTTTCTAAATAAATTAAAAGTTAATTTGCTTCCCTTACCAAGTATAGACAACATAGAAGACCTCTATCATAATTTTACTACAACCCTCTCCTACTCTATTAACAAGTTCTCAATTGAAGTTTCAAGTAATAAAAGAAATAGAAAAACCAACCCTTGGTATGATAAAGATTGTAAAAGTGCGACGAAAGAAATTAAGAAATCTCTTGATGAGTCTTTTAAAATTGACAAGATAAAATTATACAAAGCCCTAACGAAAAAGGAAAAAAATGCAATATATTCATAAAAAAAAAGAAAATCTCTTACACCTCTCTAAGGTGGCTCCTAAGAAATTATGGAGGCATATTTTAACTAGAATAACTAAAGATAATAATAGAATTGCTTTGCATGACTGGAATTCCTATCTTAAAAAGCTTTATGAATCCCCAAATTTCATAGATAACTTTGAAACCCTGCTCACAAAGGAAGAAGTTTTCTCATTAGAAGACATAGATTCTAGGGTTAAGCGTCTGGAAAATTGAAACGCTAAGGACATTGAAGGTCACTAGGAAAAAATCTTAAAAACTAGAGATGTTTTCCTCATCCCTCACATCCACAAGCTATTCAATCAAGCGGTCAAACAAGGGTTCCCTAAACCATGGACTCAGAGCCTCATTATCACTATTTTTAAAACCGAGGATACAAATAACCCATCTAATTATCGGATAATTATGATTATCCCTATCTTAGCCAAATTATATGGTATTATTTTGGAAAATAAGCTCAGCATATGGCTTGAAAGTGAAGGTAAGCAGGCTAAAGGCCAAGCGGGTTTTAGAAAGAAATACTCAACAACGGACCACCTCATTACGCTCAGGATCGTAGTGGAGGAATGTCGTAATGATAAATCCAATCTCTTTTGTTTCTTTGTGGACTTTAGAAAGGATTTTGATACGTTACCTAGAAACAACATATGGAACAAATTAGAAGAGATATAGGTTCCTTTCGAGTTGAGAGTCGTCGCAATAATGTTATATGAGAATGTCATTGCCAAGTTTAAGAGAAACGAGGGGTGGTTGAAAGATATTAAGTGTAACATCGTATTTAAACAACCCCCTCTCTCCTAACCTATTTGGAATTTACATCGATAATCTAGAAGGTTGTTTAGAGGAAGCGGGTTGTGTTGGCACGATCTTAGCTGGAATAGTCATCATCCTTCTTTTCTATGTTGACGATATTGTTCTTTTGGCCAGCTGTCAATATGATCTTGATAAGCAGCTAAGACTTCATAAATATTTTTTCTCTACCATGGGTATGATTGTTAATAATGACAAAACAAAAGTTATGACTATCAAATCCAAGAAGGACGCTTACGCTAATTTTGTGTATGACAATATAAACTTCGAGGAAGTGTCTTCTTACAAATACTTAGGAGTTGATATTCATCACAAGCTCAACTGGAACTATAGAATTGAGAAAAGGATTAATGGAGGGTGGAAATCTTATGGTCTCGAAAATAATTGTAAAGAAGCAAAGCTTGTGATGTGGGATAAATATAAGCTCCTCTTTGAAACTTTAGTCACTCTTGTTATCTTGTATGGGTGTGAGGTTTGGGGTTGCAACATATCTAGATAATGCTAGAGAAATATTCAGCAAATCCTGAAACTTTTTATAACATATAACCTCAAAATTAAAAGCAATACACCCTATCCTATTCTCCTTATATAAGTGGGCCTTTCCCCTATCGAAATCCTCGCTATGACTAGTCTCCTGTTATACAAGCACAAAATCAATAACATGGAAGATCATAGACTTCCTAAGCTAGCTTTAAATTCCATCCAAAATCACCTAAGGCTCAAGCGAGGTTGGTATAAAGATACCAAGGCCATGTTAAACCATTGGGAGATCGAAGAAACTATTGCATTGCAAAATAGTAATAACATTAAAAATATTTTACTTCCAAGTTTAAAGAGAAAATGTGGTGCGAGAAAGATTTAGAGGATAAAATAAAATTAAGATATCATAAAGACGTTATCAAACCTACTCTAGAAGATCAAAAATATATCTATGTTTTAACTAGTTCAAATAAAAAAATTAATATATCCAAGATAAGAACGAACTCTCATGAGCTCCATAGTGAAACAGGTCGTTGGACAGTTCCTAAAACACCATGGGTGGAAAGGATCTACCATCTCTGTGAGAATATGAACATTGAGGATGAAAAACACTTCATTTTAGAGTGCCATGCGTACACCCACATTAGATCTTAGTTTCAAAATCTTTGTTTCAGTACTGACCTTCCTAGCCTTTTAACTTGTGAAAATTATAGTGAGCTCGGGATGCTTCTATGCAAGCTCTTTGAGCATAGAAATACAATTTTAAAACAAAATAAATAATTCATTTCTTTAGGTCTGATAGACCAAAGTTTGGTCTCAGGGGACGTTAACCATCATCATCATCATCATATTGATTACGCATTCCCTAAAAAATGGATGGGTATATTAGTTATGATATTAGTCAAATGAGCCAATTTTCCACAGTGTATAGCATTATTATATATCACTTATAATATTAATTACTATTACTATTATATATTATATATGGGTCATGTTTTACCTAAAATTTGTTAGCATAATAATTTCATTATCAATTTACAAATTATATTATTAAAAAAATTCACCTATCCCCAATTATATAATGTTGGAATATAATCCGTCGGGATTATACAATATGTAAATATTGTAAATATATTTTGAATGTGAATAGTCATGTAGGAATATGAATAGGTTGGTTGGAATTTGAATCACAACTGACAAATGAATTGTATAAATAAAGGCATTCCCCAAGGAATAAGATGAATTCGGGAGTTATTATCTAACAGTGGTATCAGAGCACCACCTGCCATAACTCCTGCTGTTAAGTTTTAGTCCTGGCAACCTGTATGCTTGCTAGTGCATTGCCAGACTGCTAGCCCATTAATGTGCCTGCTCTCTGCTCAGGGTTGAACGTTTTGTATGCACTCAGAATCATTATCATTTTTGCTGCTCACCACCAGACTGTTCTCTTGTCAGCCTGCGTGCATGCATTACTCCCTTGACTGCGTCGAGGAACATTTTTTGAGGTATGAAACAGTCTATAGATGCTGCATTATTAACTATTTCCTCAAATCACTAAACGAGTTTCATGAGAGTGTTTGAATTGGTGCTAAGACCTGCCTAACCCTAAATTTGTTTTAAGTAGATGCGTTTCATCTTCAGCGTCTCATTTTTCTCAAATATTGTAGAAGCCGTGTGTTTTATCCTTGAGAATGGAAAAATCCACATGATATATGTGAAATCATGTTGTGTGAGCTGTGATTTCATATGAAGGTTTCTTTTGAGAGCTACTATGGAACACTAAGTGTTGCGCCCGGCCAAGAGGACATCTCAGTATTCAAAGCTGAGAATCTATTGAAGAATGAATCTATTGAAGTTGCGATCTCTCTGAATATTGGTGACTGGAGATTTCTAGTGGAGAACATATAGTTGTGAAGACTTGCACCATTATTCAGTGCGTGGAGCTGCATCTTGAGTCCATCAAGGCCTGGAGCTGGTTATTTTTGGATGAGACCATTGCTGCGACTCAATTGATGTGAAGACCGAGTTGAAGGAAGAAGACTGATTGAAGAGTGTTAAACTGTAAAAAGTATCGGGAACTCATTCGACTAAGTGGTGCTGCAAGATATTGTATTGATGTATTTTTCATCTTCGATGAAGATTTGAAATGTATTGTTTATATAACACCACTCTAGAATAAATGATATAGAGTTGCATAATTAAATATAGAGCAGCTGTAAGATTGTTTTGATAGGGCTGTATAATTAGTTTTGATAGGCTGCAGAATCATATTGTAATTTGTAAAGGAGCAGGAATCTAAACCTTCATCCCATATCTTTTTCCAAGTATTCTGTAAGTTGCAGATTCATCACAGAAGATGCAATCTATAGCATCTGTAGTTGGTGCCACTCTCTCTGACAAAGAGAGAGGCAGAGGAAGAAGAAACTTTAGAGGTAGAGGAGGCAGAAACAACTCCATCAAAAGATCAGATTTGAAGTGCAAGCGTTGTGGAAAGATTGGCCACACAGTAGATCAGTGTTGGGCTTCGTGGGACTCCATCAAAGATAGACATAACCAGAAGAAAGATGAAAATAAGAACCAAGATGCTAGTAAATCTTCAGATTCTGCTCATTGTATTGTTGCACATTGTAATCTTGGTATTAATGAAATGAATTCACTTTCATCTTACAAATATTGTTGGCTACTTGATACTGGTGCAACATCACACATGACTTTTAGAAAAGACTATTTTGAAGAACTTAATGAAACAATAAATGGCATAGTTTACTTTGCAGATAAGTCAAGTCTTAAACCAAAGGGAATGGGCACCATTCGGTTGAAGATTCCTGGATTCCCTGATTTCTTGTTGAAGAATGTTCTTTATCTTCTAGAGTTTCAGAGAAGCCTACTATCCTTGGTGGAGATTCGACAGCAAGGCCATTCCATCCACATGTTTGATGGAATCGTAGAAATAAGAAAGTCCTTTGACAACCAAGTCATCATGACTGGATACGAAG
>LPNX010096810.1:85564-117513 GCA_001517045.1 Pseudotsuga menziesii
CATCAAGTGAAGGAAAAGAATTTGAGGATGCGACCAAGTATTGACAACTTGTAGAAAGACTTATCTACCTTACAACAACTAGACCAGATATTTCTTATGTTGTTGGCATACTTTCAAGGTTCATGCACAAACCTTGTGAAGGACACTGGTTAGCTGCAAAAAGAGTTCTAAGATGCTTGAAGGGGAATCAAGGCGTTGGACTCAAGTACTCTAAGGTGGATGACTTCAAACTTATTGGGTACTCAGACTCAGATTTTGATGGCGATAAGGAGACAGAAGTATCAACTTCTGGATACACTATGAGTCTTGGATCAGCAGCTGTCTCATGGAGATCATGCAAACAGTCAGTTCCGGCAGATTCAACAACAGAAGCAGAATATGTGGTTGCAGGTGAAGCAACGAAAGAAATAGTATGGCTCAGGAAGATACTTGAAGATTTTCAAGAAAAACAAGAGAACTCCACTCCATTATTGATCGACAATACTTCTGCAATCAAGCTGGCTAAGAATCCTAGATTCCATGATCGAACCAAACACATCAACACAAAGTATCATTTGATTCGACATAATGTAGAGGCCAAGACAGTCCATCTTCAACATTGTTCCACAAATGATCAAGTTGCAAACATCTTCACCAAAGCACTTGGATGAGAAAATTTTGAAAGATTCAGAAACATGCTCGGACTTACTAACACCCCTTCGGATTAAGGGGGGGATTGTTGGAATATAATCCATCGGGATTATACAATATGTAAATATTGTAAATATATTCTGAATGTGAATAGTCATGTAGGAATATGAATAGGTTGTTTGGAAGTTGAATCACAACTGACATATGAATTGTATAAATAAAGGCATTTCCCAAGGAATAAGATGAATTCGGGAGTTATTATCTAACATATAATAAGAAATTGTTTAAGACATATAAGGTGTTTGAATTTTAAAGTAATTTGATTAGTTAATACATGATGGCATGGAATTTGAATTAGGATTGAAAGGACCATTTTTTATCTAAATTTCCTCTAATGTGTGTTGGTCTACAAATTCTTATAAGATTCTACGAGAAAATATTAGTGCTTGTATGATATAGGATGGGACCTTACCTTGCTCTCGGACACCCTGTGATGGTGTGGGGAGACTGGCCCTTGATGAGTAATTTTGATGCATCGATTAGGTGTTCCCCCAATATTATCCATGTGATTTGGTCAGGGGTGAATGGATCAAGGCGGGGTAGTACACTCTTCCGGACATCCTATGATGGGACGGGAATAATATCCCTCAGTTGCACACACTATCCTCCTAGAGGTTGAGCATCGAGCATTTTTTCAGTATTGGACTTTGTGACTTGGTTAGAAGTGAATGACCTAGGGTGGGACATTGTCTTCTCCTAGTCATCCTAAGATGGGATGGGGATATTGGTCCCTAGTTTCTCACTCATCAACTCATGACTCAGAATGGGGAAGTGTCTTGTTCTAGCCATCCTATAAATGGATGGAGATATTGGTCCCATGATTGACTCCCTCAATAAGAGGGAAGGTTGAATTTTCTCCTAGGTACTCTGAGAAGGAGTGGGGGGGTTGGATCCATGATTATTATATCCCTCCCTGAGAGGGAAGGATGATTATACATATACACGCATTCTATCAGACATCTTGAGATAGGATGGAGAGTCCAATGCATTCTCCCATACACTTTGTAGAGTGGGGAGATCTATCAGACATCCCAAGATGGGATGGAGATATTTTTTGCATTCTCCCATACACTCTGTAGAGTGGGGAGATATCTCAGATGTCCTGAGATGGGATGTAGAGGCCAATGCATTCTCTTGGACACTCTCTATAGTGGGGAGATCTCTTGGACATCCTGAGATGAGATGAAGAGATTTCATGCATTCTCCCAAAAACTCTATAGAGTGGGGAGATCTCTTAGATGTTTTGAGATGGGATGGAGAGGCCGATGCATTATCCTAGAAACTCTATAGAGTGGGGAAATCTCTCGGACATCCTGAGATGGGATGGAGAGGCCAGCACATGCTCCTAGACACTTTGTAGAGTGGGGGATATCTCTCAGACATCCTGAGTTGGGATGGAGATATTTAGTGCATTCTCTCAATCACTTCGAGAGGGCATGAGGAGATCTCTCAAACATCCTTAGATGGGATGGAGAGGCTGGAGCACACTAGCACACACCGGTACTTTTGTATGGACTCATCGATGGATTGGTTGAGCTAGTGTATGTTCCCCTATGGAATGGGTTGAGATGAATCATGAGTGACTACCCGATTGATAGGGAAAAGTTTTGGAGATAGTGCATGTTCTTCGATGGACTGGATTGATTTGACACACAAAGATTGATTGTTTGACACTTCTCGATGGATTGAGATTGTGTTGGAAGAGCTTCCTTATAACATAGAGATGTTTGATATAGTCATGATGTACACATGAGATCAAGATGTGTTCCAGTATGATAATACTGATAATGCCTCTTGGGCTAAGAGGGAGTGTTGTTGTAGTAGCTGCGTGAGGCATCCTCCCACAAGTCATCCCAAGAAATATAATAATAAAAAAGTATTTTTATTGTTGCATAATACTGTCAATGTTTGAGCAAAATTGGAGATACTTGAACATTAAAACTTTTATCAATCAATCACTGAACATATGAATCTTATAAAAAAATCAACCACACAAATTATTCATTCAAATCAGACAAGATATACCCTAGGAAAACCTTCCAAATACAAAGGATGAAAAACCCGACAATTCTTTGAATATAATAGATAGATTTGCAGAGAATGAACTTCAACACAATAAGAAGATTGTCTGATAAAATAAAATACCCAACAATAGAGAAGAGAGATCCACTAAATGACTATACATGAACTTTCCATGTTCCAACACATTAATAACAATACAAAACTCATGACATGCAAACCCTAGCGAATGGATTCCTCAAAGAATGCTCCAAGAGAATCAAACATAGCAAATAGACTATTAGGAGCATCAAATTCTCTCCATGCAAACATTAGCACCTTGCCTGCAATAGTGTCAAGTCAATTCCTTGGATTCTTCAGCATGCACAAGACATGTGGCATACCTTCCAATATTAGATTTAATTGAATGTTAACTGACTTTGAACTGAACTCAATCTTTAACTGAATGCATGAACACTAAGTTAGGAGGGTAACTTAAGTGTCATGGTTCTTTAACTTTAGTGGCGTCCTCGTCCATGCAAAATAATTTATTTGCTATTATTAATTTTTGCATGGATCTCTTTGCTTAACTGATGCATGCTTATTACAACTGAGGCTTTAACTAGAGCCTTATCAATTCAAGTTCACTGGAGGCATCCTTAGGAAATTTGAATTCATTCTCTCTATGCTTATCTCTTTATCATTTAAATTTTACTACATGGTCCACATGTGTATTTATTATTTATCCATCATAACATATTATACTCTGAAGAATTATCACATACATATGATCATGTCATATTACCCTGGACCATATAGTCATATGCTAATATCTAAAGGATACTTATAGAAATCAGTGACCATGGTTAGTAATACATCACATATTATCACCGCTTGAACATGTAAAGCATTATACCTCAACAACTGGAGTTCCATCTCAATGAGCATCCATTCTCTTGATTACTACATGAGGATCATGACTTGATACAACACAAGTCCATACTTGATACAACACAAGTATACAGTCTTGATACAACACAAGTAGCGAAGGCGTTTTTAGGGCTGGCTTGAATTGATTAGTAAGGGGACGTTATACCACCTGATTTAGTGGGCGGTGCTGAATACCTTTAACTCTTCCCTGATTTCTGACTTTCGGTCATTTATATTTACCAGGATTCAAAGCCTTTGAGTATGCTGAAAAACCCTGAAGTTGCTTTGGTGTGAATACTAACGTTCAGCAGTTATTAAAATTGCTGAAGTCGCAGCCATTGACGAGGGGAGCGAATAAAGACCCATTGGGATTCTTTACCCTGATATAAGGGTGGCTTCAGGGGGGAGAAAAACCGGCCGACAAGGAGTCACTACGCCCGAAAAGAAGAACTCGGCTGGAGTTGGGGCGATTCTGTTCATCTTCCATGAGACTGTACTCTGCGTACTGTCTTTCTTTGGGAAGAAATCTGTGTACCGGAGGGTAGGGGGAGTCGCTGGGAAAATGCGGATGAAGAGGGGAAGAAGACCGATTCTAACTCCTTTTAATTACTTTCCCTGCGCTGAAAGACCAAAGGTACCTGTGTTGTTTCGTTGTTTTGTATAATGCATTTTTGTCTTGCGATTTACCTTGGTTATAGACTGTCCTTGGGATGCGATTGACTCTGGCATTGGTCTGCGTTTATCTTGCCTTTCAGTTTGGGTGTAAACTGTGTAGGGAATGCTTTCGTCTTCAGTATAGACTGTTCTTGTCTTGCATCTTTGCATTGGATACAAAATGCGTATAGAACTGCATTTTGCCTTGAATTTAGACTATGTAATAAGGACGATTTTATTTTCGGCATAAGACTGTGTTGCCTTGCAGTTTTCCTTGGGGATAGACTGCATATAAAACTACATTTGTTCAATGAAAACCAGATTCGGTTTATTTTTAGGGTATTCTCATTTTTATGAGGAATTTATCGTTGCCTAAAACACTGGTTTAATTTTAGGATATTCTTACTTTGTTATGAAGTAATTCCGTTGCCAAAACCCTAACCTCATGAGCGTAGAAGTGATGAAGGGGTTCAATCATTTTTCCTAAAACTGGCATACGTTAACCCATTTTTTCTCTCTGAACTGCGAACTGGGTTGCAAGGAAAATCGAAACACAGAGAGTTGGGACCCTTTCTGAGTTCTGCTGATTATTATTACTCCATTTCATTGAGAGGTACAGCCTCTCGTTGCCCTCCAAGGCTGCGAACTCCACTCAGAGGATTTCAGCAGATTATAATGCTCACGTGACTCTTAATGGGTGAAATAAAATTTATTTATTTTAATAATTAATTGAGCCACGACCCTAGCAATTTTGCTTGGAGGATATATATCGAAGACCCCTCCTATCTTATATAATGAGACGTAGTGTGGTCTTCCTTTTTTGTCGTTGCATGGATGGGGAAACCAGTTTTATTTTGGCATACATTGGAAAATTCGGGGTCGTGGTCCTTTATGTCTTCTTTTATGAATGATAAAGCCCGAATGTTTGGCGTGGGGCATTAGAGTTGAAGACTTCCCTTATTAATATATATATATATATATATATATATATATATATATATATAGATGACCTGCGTGAAACTGGAGCTTGCTTCTTGATGTTTGAAAATAACTAGAGATGTAATTATTGGTTTTTAACTCTGCAAGTTAAGCAATCGATTTATGAATATATGTACATAGTGCCTGCTGGTTGCTTATTTGTTGCAGATCAGGAAGTCAACCCCCTTATCTCTGTGATTGGAAGTGTGAAAGCATTCTTGATTTTTAATTCTACAAAGTTAAAAATGGTTTAGGAAAAATGTGTATGTAATTGCCTACTGCTTTTCTTGTGGATGTTAGAATTTCTCATGTGAAGCTCACACATGCCTCGAACTAGTTTGGGTACAACAAGAATGTACCAGCCATTATCTCAGGAATACCTGTGTGCATGTATAAAATTTTGGTATCATTAAGATTTTTTCCAGGAGGAACCTGCAATGAAGAAAAGAGAAATTGGGAGGCATTCTCAGTAGAGAATGTAGGCCAAGGATGTGCCATGTATTTGTAAAACTACACTGAATAAATTAATATAACACAAGCTTTGGTGGACGTAGCCTCAGGATGAGGTGAACCACGTACATCCTTTGTCTGTCTCCTTTTTCATGCGCCTCAATGTTTACTTTATCAATGTTTTCCTGTCATTATCTGGTGTATATGTGATGCTGATCCGCAACTTGATAATAGATTTTGTTTTGTGTACCTGAATGTTGATTTGCAACCCGGTTAATAGATTGAATTTCATACATATGATGCTGTTCTACAACTTTGATTGCTATTGTAGAAAAGCATTCGAGAGAAAAGTTATTGCACTTGATTTTTTGGCCTGCACAGGGTATTATTCCAAACACTTTCAGCTTCCAACCAAAACACTAATACATGAATGGAAGAATAATATTCCTAAACCCAAACTATTCGTCTGCATTTCAGTTTATAGTTAAAAGTGTTTGCATGGAACTTACTGCGATCTGTATGAGGACTAGATTAGCTCTGATGTATGCATTTTAACTTGATGTATGCGTGCGTGTAAGGATGCCTGAAATCTGCATAGTATTTGGATCAAATTTTCAGGCCTGCGATATCACAGATTTTATTGTGGTATTATATGCTTGTGATGTCAATGGAAACTTATATGTTAAAGCTGCTCTGATTTTACTGCATTACGATTTAAGGTTAAGGTTTTATACCGGTGATCGGTATGAGACCTCGATTTCCTTTTATGTCTACATTTTCAATTGATGATTGCAATTTTCTTTATGACCTCCTGGATTGTATCTAAATAGAGATTATAAGAAATCTTGATTGATGGCTGCATTCTTACAAGATTTGACTGTTATTTGTATTGAACAAAGAGTACAAATATCCTTTCATTTTATAAAGAGTTGAATGCATGTTATTTATTATCCGCGTTTGATTGGAAGGATCTACGTATTAGATCTATATATGAAAAATCATCCCTTTCTATTTTGAATGCGATTTGAGAAGCTGAGTTCATCTATTTACTATTGGCGATGGATTTGAGAGAGTCTACGGTCCATATTTGTATATGGTTAGATAATTCCACAACTTGAAGGCCGCATAAAGTGAAATTTTAAGATCAGAATACATATCATTTGCTAGCCGTGTTTTGGGTTGAAAACTCTGTGTTTGGGATCTACATGTAGGTTAAATAATATATGTGTTGATATGAATGAATTCTTATTTTGAGATCGACATATATATGTTAGCTATTTTTTTTTTTTATCCATAAAAACTCTACCTCTTTTCCACACATTGGCATCAAGGGTTAAGAGGGGCATTACAGTCTTGATACAACAAAATACTCTACAATACAAACATAACCTCCTAAACACATGAGGATATAGATAGGGATTGATACAAACAAGTCCAGATAATGAATCTCGATGTTGTACATTTAACACTCTTTCTCAACGAGGGAGACAAAATCTGCCATACCAAGCTTATCTCAGAAGTATCTAAACTTCGTCACTGACAGTGGATTTTTCAATACATCTCCAATCTGCTCATCGATAGCTATGTACTGAACTTTCTCTATACCTTTCTAGACCATGTCTTGAATGAAGTGATACTCCATTTCTATGTGTTTTGATTTATCATGAAACACCAGATTTTTGGAAAGCTTAATGCAACTTTGGTTGTCACACCTAATCATTGTAGGATTAATATTTTCACCAAACAATCTTCCAAGAAAATTTCTTAGCCATGTTGCTTCTTTTCATGCAGTACTAGAAGCAATGTACTCTGCCTCAGTGGTACTCTATACAACCGAACCTTGCATTCTGCTAGACCAAGAAATCATAGTAGGACCCAAGCTATAACAGTAGCCTAAAGTGCTTTTACGATCAACAATGTTTCCACCCTAATCGGATTCAGTATAACCTGGTAATAAAACCCCTCCACTGGAGGCATACCTGATTCCATAAGAAACCATACCGTGGAGGTACCTCAAACATGCTTTGCTGCAACTTAGTGTTTGTGTCTAGAATTAGACATAAATTGTCTCAAAATGTTGTCTGCATAATAAATATCTGGCCTCAAGTGTATCAGGTACCATTAGAAGAAATTCAGGGTCTAAAATGGGCCTTATAAGAAAATGAGCCGAAAATAAATTCTTGTGAGTTGGAATTCAAGAACCAATAGAATTTCAATAAAATGATTCAACCATAATGGTTGACTTGAAATATTTGGCATAAAAAAGCTATTTTTTTGTTCGTATTTTAACATATCTCCCTGTGTTTTTACTCAAATTTTGAACGGGAGGGATCATTGGATGCATAATTTAATTCTGCATCCAATGAGTACCCACTCGGCATATTTTTGACAAGCCCCTCTACCCCAAAAACAAGAAATACCTGAAAAAACATGATGATGATGTCATCTTCACGTTTTTTCAGGTATTTCTTGTTTTTGGGGTAGCGGGATCCGTCAAAAGTATGTCAGGTGGGTACTCTTTGGATGCATAATTAAATTATGCATCCAACGATCCCTTCCATTCAAAATTTCAGTAAAAACACAGGGAGATATGTTGAGAATACGAACAAAAAAAGTAGTTTTTTCTTCTTCCTCCAAAATTAATAAATATTATTTTAACTATTATTTTATTATTTTCCTTAGGAGGCCCATTTTAGACCTCTAATTTCCTCTAATGATCATCGAGCCAATAAATTGTCTATAGAAAGTGGGGTCCAACGGATCCGATCTAGTCTCGATCTCATGAAGTTTCCTAAAATTGGAAACCATCGGAGTAATCATGGATTTACAATCCAGCATGCCAAACCTGCGCAATATGTCCATAGTGTACTTCCCTTGAGATAAAAATATCTCGTCATTTCTCTGCCAAATCTCAAGGCCTAGAAAGTAGTGCATTGAACCTAAGTCTTTCATCTCAAACTTCGAGGTAAGATCTCTATTTCACTCAACAATTGATATTTCCTCTCCAGTGAGGAATAAATAATCAACATGCATAACCAATAACAAAGGTTGGTTCTCCACTACTTTGAAGTACAAATTTGGATATGCTTTACTCTTCGAGAAACCTAGTTTATGAAGATAATTGTTTTTCCGTGCATACCAAGATCGAGGATCTTGCTTAAGCCCATACAATAATTTTCTCAACTTGCACACATGTGACTCCTTCTCATGGATAACAAATCCCTAAGGATTCTCAATATAAACCTCTTGATCAACCTCACCATTGAGTAAGGAAGTCTTCAGATCCATTTGGTGAAGCTTCCAGCCTAATGCAGAAGTAAGTAATATCACAACTCTAATTGTGGTATACTTGGCCACAGGAGAAAATGTCTCCTCATAATAAATGCCATCCTTCTGAGAGAAATATTGGGAAACAATCCTTGCTTTATACGTGTCCACATTTCCATCTACAACATGATTTATCTTGTAAATCCATATAGAAGTAACAACAGACTTCGTCTCAGGGCTGGGAAAAATCTCCCAAACAACATTCTTCAATATTGATTGATATTCCTCAGTCATTGCATCTTTCCAAACTTGTTTCTATGCAACTTATTCATATGATGAAGGCTCTGAGTCACTAATGTCACTCATCAATGCAACATACCTTGACTACCTATCAAGTTGCTTTCGCTCTCTGGAAGAGCCCATTGGTGCTCCATACTTCTTAGCATCTTTCAGTGCATCTCGGCACCATGCAGACCTCCTCTTGGTAGGAGTTTCATCAACCAAGTCAACTGGTTCACCAATGATAGCTAAGTCTGAATGCTCTACTGGATTCTCCCTTTGAACATCAGAAGGGTAAGAATCATCCTTAAGGTCCTCTAATATAGGAGTCTCATGCTCCTCAATATCTATATCATATTCAAGCTCTTTCGATCACTTGAATGAAACCTCCTCAAGGAAAGTCACATCCTAAATTACCTCAATATGTCTCTCACCAGGTACATATATCATGAATGCTTTGGATGTCTCATTGTATCCCAAAAAGGTTCCCTTCTTTCTTGAAGGTTCCATCTTAGTCCCCTTTTATTTTGGTATGTGAACATATACGAGACACCCAAATATCCTCAGGTGTGAAATGTCTAGATTCTCATTGATGAGCACCTATTTAGGTATTTTCTCATTTAGAATGGAATGCATACTTCTGTTCTGGATGTACATTGTTGTACTGGTGGCTTCTTCCCATAAAGAAGAAAAAAAAACTAATCATGTAGCATGGATTTTGCAGCCTCACAAATAGTTCTATTCTTTCTCTCTGTAACCTCATTTTGTTGGGGGTTGTATGGAACTGTTAACTGTCTACAAATCCCTGCATCACTACAAAACCCATTAAAATAATTTGAATCAAATTCTCCTCCATTGTTAGATCTCAAAGCATAGATGTGCTTACTTGTTTGCTTCTCTACTAAGGCTTTATATTCCTGAAACTTACTAAAAGTTTCACTCTTAGCTTTCATAAAATAAATCCAATCCTTTATGTAGAAATCATCAATAAACAATACATAGTAAAGATAGCCACTAAGTGAAGGGGATGAAATGGGGCCACATACATTAGAGTGCACTAAATCTAAAATCCATTTAGATCTAGTATGGTTTCTTGAAAAATTCTTTTTAATAGTATTTCCAAGTGCCTGACATACCTTTAACCATGCCCTGTAATCCAAGTAGTGCTCTGAAGTGGAGGTGACCAAAGCCTCCTTTTCCATTGCTCGCATGGATTGATAGTGTGATGTACCATGGATTGAATGTACTTTACTGGGACTTTGTAGAGTCCTCCTTCTCAAACTCCAATAACAACAGTAGCATCAATGCTTTGGTTCTTCGACCATAAGAATGATTCTCCATGAATATAGCTCAGAATCGTTTATCTTCAAGGACTGAAATTGAAAGTAGGTTCTTCTTAAATCCCGAGACATAAAGAATGTCCTCCACATGTAACACATCACCTGAACTCAACTAGAAGGATGTAGATCCAACTCCTTGGATCGAATAGGTTGAGTTGTCCCCCATCTCTACCATGCATGCAAAATTCTTCTCCTTTAAGTTAGAGATTGTGCCCTTGTACCATGACATGTGCTTGGTTGCACCACTGTCAATTAGCAGTGTATCTTCACTTGTGATGATAGATATAGACAGTGTCGAGACAAGGTAATACTCCCTCCTTGTCTCCTCCTCCTTGGGTGCATTCTTTTGGGAGGATTCTTCTACTGCGGTAGAAGCATGAACCCTTCCTTCTCTCTTTTTTCTTGAATGTAAATCTTGTGTAAAATGGACCTTATTTTGACAATAATATCACTAAATCTTTGATTTGTAAAACTCTTTATTGAACTCCTTCTTTGCATGAAAGAACTTCTTTGGAGTGAATGGCTTTCTCCCTTTCTTCATTCTTGTTGTGAGAGAAATATTCTCCTCTTTGGTACACATTGTCTTGCTCTATATGCACCCCTCTTCTTGAATGCAATCATGCCACAACCTATTGAAGTTGGGATGATCTTCTCGATCATTTACTGCATCCAATAATGTCTCCCATGAAGATGGGAGACCATCAATGGCAGTTTGAAGAAGATCATCTTCATCTGCCACTACAAGAATGCTAGCAAGATGATATTTCACTTGTGAAATATTGGTAAAGATTGATGCCACAATCTCATCCCTCTCCATATTTAGGTTTCGTAGCTTGTACTTCAAATCCCTCTTTTGAGTTGAGGCCTTCTTCTCATATAGGTTTGTAAGTGTGTCAAAACACTCCTTTCCTTCCTTCAACAGAGTGATCACAGACATGAGATTGTACTTAACCGATTCATGTATGATCCTCTTATCCTTTGATTGATTCTTCTTGATGTTGACTCGCCCTGCATTGGTGGTAGGATCTTCTACCATTGAGGTCACGAATGTATTTAGGTCATGCTTCTCAAGAATGTTCAACACTCTAGCATTCCATTTGTTTAAGTTGGAAGTACCTTCAAGGCGGTCTTTTTGTCAAATGGAGATCAATGTCATGGCTCCAATATTTTTCTCAACTCCTTAAGATCACATAGGCTTTAGTTTGTTGCAAAAAACTAATCTCCTTCACGCCCTATGATTTGATACCATGTCAATGTTTGAGAAAAAATGGAGATACTTGAACTTTAAAACTGTTATCAATCAATCATTGAACATATGAATCTCATAAATAAATCAACCACACAAATCATTCATCCATATGAGACAAGATATACCCTGGGAAAACCCACCAAATACAGAGGATGAAAAACCAAACAATTATTTGAGTATAATAGATAGATTTTCAAAGAATGTTTTTCAGCACAATAGGCATGTTTCCCAGTAAGAGAAAATACCCAACAATAGAGAAGAGAGATCCACTTAAAAACTATACATGAACATGCCATGTTCCTAGTACATTAATAACAAGTCAAAACTCATGCCATGCAAACCCTAGCGAATGGTTTCCTCAAACAATGCTCAAAGAGAATCAAACATAGTGAATAGACTGTTAGGAGCATCAATTAGGAGCATCACATTCTCTCCATGTAAACACTAGCGCCTTTCCTACACTGGAGACAAGTCAAGTCCTTGGATTCTTCATCATGCACAACACATGTGCCATACCTTCCAATATTAGCTTTAACTGAATGTTAACTGACTTTGAACTGAACTCAATCTTTAACTGAATGCAAGACCACTAAGTTAGGAGGCTAACTCTAGTGTCATGGTGCTTTAACTTTAGTGTCGTCCATGCAAAATATTTTATTTACTATTATTAATTTTTGCATGTATATATTTTCTTAACCGATGCATGCCTATTTCAATCGAAGCTTTAACTAAAGCCTTATCAATTCAAGTAGAGGTATCCTTAGGCAGTTCGAATTTATTCTCTCCCCATGCTTATCTCTTAATCATTTAACTTTTACTGCATGGTCCACATGTGTATTTATTATCTATCCATCATATCATATTATATTCAAAATATTATCACATACTTATGATCATATCATATTACCCTGGACCAGATAGTCATATGCTAAAGTATATCACTCTAGAGGTAGTTAATCTCTAAAGGAGACTTATAGCAATAAGTGACCATGGTTAGTAATACATCACATACTATCACCGCTTTAAAATGTAAATAATTATACCTCAACAACTAGAGGTCCACCTCAATGAGTATCGATTCTCTGGATGGCTACATGAGGATCATGACATGATACATCACAAGTCCAGACTTGATACAACACAAGTCTACAATCTTGATACAACACAATACTTTAGAATACAAGAATCACCACTTCAACACATGATAAAACACAAGTATCAACTTGATACAACACAATCCCAGAGAATGACTCTTGATGTTATACATTTAACAAAGACAAGTTGGCCCCAGTTAAAAGTCACCCAAAAATTAGTATAAATAAGAGGGACACCTCCTCATTTGGACATATCACTCAAGCAAGTTTGCTCCAGCAGCTAAGAGGTTCGCTCAAGACAGTAGAATATCGGTTTATGGGGTTTTCCATCATTGAAGATGTTCTCTCATCTTTCTTGGGGTTTATGCTACTACTATCTAGATGTACATCGATCTCTATTGTAAGGTGTGAGATTGAGGGAGACAATAATGTTGTATTTTCTATGGTTGGTAGGTGATAGATCATCACTGTGGTTAAATGAGCTCCACATTCACATGGAGCTTATTCACATGGTTGAATTTTGGTGATATATGAAACATGTTGATAGGGATGTCCAAGCAAGTGTACAAGAAGATGGTTAAAGAAATAAACAAAATTGCATAACAAGAGGAGCCATCCCAACAACAATGTACATCAAACATATGTAATAATTGTTTTTTTTGAAGTACATGGAATTTAATAAATTGCATGAAATATTGATTTTCAATTATTTTGTTGTAGAAAAAAAAACCATTCAACACATAATATAGGGTGACAAGGAAGAAAATGGTAGATTGCAAAGTTTGTGAGTACTTGTGTTTTCTTTAAGATTTCATATTCATTCTTATCTTTATATTTTAATTAACTTACACTCATCCATGGATGTTTTAACATGCAAAGAAGAGTCATCCTAAAAATTGATTGAGATTGGGTTAAGTATGGGTTGTGAGTACATATGTTGAAGTATCAAAATTTAATTGTGCAATTTGTAAGTAGCTATGTTGTTTTAGTTCCCTTATTTTCTAATTGATGGAACGACACAAAACATTTATATGAATTCTATGAATTTTTTTTAATGGCATATAAAACTTGCACAAAACAAAGTATCAAGTGAAACCAACATAAGAGCTTTTGAGAGATGTCATAATAAATGGCTTGAAAGCCTTCAATGTTGTTTATAAATCAATTTTTTCTATGGTATGTTTTTCAATTTATACAATATATATATTATATTATAAATATAGATGTACTCATTAGACTTTATTTCTATGTTTGGAATTGCAAAATGAATATGAGGACTAAAGTCAATTCAATCAATAAAACACACATTCAAATAACCAATGTTCCCCCAAGTTTCTGGGACATGGGGATAAATGTGCGAGGGAATGCAAAAAAAACATATGCAGAAGTACCCCCCCAAATTTAAGGAAATGTCGAAGGGTACGTCGATGTCTTTGACATACGGGAGCCCACAAGGAATTCTACCAATTTTATATTAAAATACATAAAAAGTGAAATTTGGAGCATAATTCATTAAAGTCTTTAATTTTATAATCTAAAGATTAATACAAGTTTACAACATACATCAAGTGAAATAAAATGAAATACAACCATACATAAGCTATAACTAATAAAACAAATTCAGAAATATAGCCATATTGGACAACAAAATGAAATCAAGGCTAGCCCCAAGAGTTAGCTCAATTGGTTGAGCACCCGTCGCTAGGCCTCTCGGTATAGAGGTCACGGGTTCAATTCTCATTGACGCTATTGGGGTTAGGCATGAAGTGTGCCGAAGGTGTGAGGCCCCTTCGGGTGGGCCCGCCTGATTTATTTCCGTGGACGTAGCCCGTCGGTCAAGCCGGCGCGTGAACCACATTGAAAAAAGAAAAATGAAATCAAGGCTACTAAGAAGGAAAATAGTGGACAACGTGGTCCTTTATCATTTAATTTTTTAATATTTTTTTTTAAAATTTTTTGTTTAAAAATTGTCAAAGGAAACATGGGGACACCATTTTTTAGGAGGGAAACGTTTCCCTTGTGAGTTTCTTTTAGTTTCCTTCAAATGGGGGCGTGGGGGGATGTTTCAAATGAAGTTTCCAAGTTTCTGAAATGTGTGGGGGCATGGAAACATGTTTCCTACCCTTGGGGATGTGTACCCATGTAACACTGCAAATAACCCAAGTATAATATTGCCTACAAGTGATAAATAAATGAGAGATGCAAGTAGCTCAAGTGATGACAATAGTTCAAGTGAAGAATGGTGATCAATATAATTGAATGTTACTGCAAGTTGTATATAAAATTTTACGTTTTGTTTAATGTACTAGACATATTGTCCCAATTGGATGACTTCAAGTTATTAATCAGTGTGATAATTGCATATTGATGTTTTTATTATTGTGGACCTTTATAGCCCATTGGGATAGCTCAAGTGGTCGAGTGTCGTAAGTTGTGAGCAGAAGGTCTCGAGGTCGAATCCCCGGGTATCTATACATTGCTATATAAGGGTCTCACTTGATGTCCCCATCGGGTTAGCCCTGTAATCAAAGTGAACGAGGTCAAGCCCCTTCGGGTGGCCCCCCTATGACTTGTTCCCGTGGACGTAGCAAGCCTCGCTGGGGGGTAGGTGGACACAATTGAAAATAATTATTGTGGACCTTTATGTTATCCAATTTTGCATAACAAAGAGTCACTTAATCATATACAATAAAATGAATTTCTTATTCTATTGCATTGTCCAATGTTGCAAAATGTTACATCGTTGATTAAATATATGGATGTTTCACATTGTTATATTAAAAAAATGTGTAATATGATGATAACACATTAATGTAATCATTATATTCAAACGCAATAATTAAAATTTAAAATTATATCATTATTAAAAATATACTTTTTTTAATGATGAATTGAAATTAAAAAATAAAATAAATAAAACAAAACATGGACATGTTAGGGCATTCATAAATAGTAAACAATGTGCTTAAACTATTATTATGCATGGGTGCTTTTTATTAGATAATTATATCAATGCACATGTGTTATAAACACAACATTTATTTTAACAACAACAACAATGTTTCCATTAATCATATCGTCAACATTATAATCACAATATATTATTGTGTGCAAAGTAATATCCACACCAATGCTTTGAAAAAATTGTGAGCATTGATGTGTTTTTGAAAGTAAATACAACGATGTGATATCAACAACATCATCAATGGTAAATAACAATTCAATTTCCACGGTAATGTAGGAGAAGTGCATATTCATATACAATATACACCAAGTAGTTCTTGATAAAATAGGTGCACCAAGGTGTGCAAGAGATAGAAGTGCACCAAGATAATCAACACCACAACATCAAATACATTATGTATGCAGTTGGGTCAACAGTTATATATTTCAAGAATGGATGGATCTTGTTTTAATGTTATACACTAGAGAATCGAAATGTTGACACATCAATGCATATTTAGGAAACATGTGCACTGCATAACAAACCTCTTCCACCCATATTTTTTATTTATTTATAATGAACATCTACTACAAACTCTATTAAAATCTCCATTAAAAAAGGGAACAGGTTTTAGCAAAAGTTTTTTGATAACTTTTCCCAATCTTGTACCATCAAAATCCTTCGCAAAAACCTAGCCAAAGGATGTTTTTCTTGTTGTGGAAAGAGCATCCTTGTAGACCATGAGAAGAATGGTGAATGTGTACACAATATTTATAAAAGAGAAAGAAGGCAAAGGGCGTGCATGTGCAGATCGTCAATTGTTCAATCAAAAGGTAATGGGGCCATTCTTCGTAGCCCCTTGTATTCAAGCAAGTAACAAAATATATTGAATCCATAGCTCATAGTGGACAAAGAACCTATATAGTTGAAGAACAAAGAGACACTATCCTACTTGATGTAAACTTAACGAAGAATGCGACCACACATACTAGGAGAACGATTGGCGCTATTGTATTTATTATAATAGTAATGTCCCTTCACGACTCGATGAACGCAATTTTATTCCCATAACTTGTGTTTTCATTTTATTTCCTTTGATATAATTGCATCATTATTTTGATTGCTTCCAACAAAGCTTTGTTGGCATGTGTTGCTTACATGTTCTTTGTATTTTGAGCATGCAAGCAAGTGATCGAGGTTTCTTGGTTATCCCATCCTGCATCATATGATATTAAATATTTACATTAATCCCATAGGGCCATTGTGTTTTAGCAAGGAAGATGTTGTAAGAGAGAAACAAATCTGATTGTGTTCTCTAGGAAGTGTAAAGGGAAGCAAAAAGTATCTAACATGAAGTTGGTAGACATTGTTGTGAAGTTAAGGTGCACACATTGAAATAAAACCCAAAATCAAATGGTAAAGAGAGATTGAAGTAAAATCTAATATGTGTGTGTGGTAAAGGAAGCTCCAGTAAGCAAAGGACTAGGAATAATTGTCAAAGGAATAAAAGGAAAATTAGTTTCAAGGAAGTGATAGTTGGGAAGAATTGTTGAAGGGATTGAAGTGAAGAAGAAATATACAAAAGTGGAGTTACAAATTTGCTATAAAGAAGAGTTACTATGAGATACAATATGGTTCCAATAAGAAGCACGAGTCATTGTGGTAGAAAACACCACATAAACATACATAAGAGGTCAAGGAGGTGCAAAGGTTTTTTTTCCATAACTAAATGCCTTAGGTAAGGTTCAACAAAGAAGAAAGTGAAAGAAGATGGCTTATAAAGTGAAGATGAATGTGACAAGGAGTCTCCTAAAGAGATACAATGCCTCTCATTTGGAGTTGAGAGAAATCTAGTCCTAGAGTAGTCGGAGACCAAGAAAAACATAAATGTTGAGAATGAGAAGAGTTTTGCAACAAAGTAAACCCATGTAGAGCAATGTAGAGAAGTGGATAGCCAACTACAATTGAAATGATATGCAACATAAGGTCTCCATACTAAGGTGGAAACAGAAGAAGATAATAATTGGCTAGCCAATTACAATTGAAATAATATGCAACAACATATCTCCATAACGGGCTGGAAAATGAAGAAGATAAAGAACATGCTAGTGTTTGCATGTGTAAAGAAGAGAAGAGAGAAGGGGAATTCTTAGCCAACGTGAAAGAAGACTTTGCATTGAATTTTGTTGATTCACTTCCTAAAGAGGAGGAGAATAATGAATGTGTAGCCTGTTGCAGCTGCAACTGTTTTTCCCCAATTTCTTAAATTTTGGTCCCCTCCTCGTAATTTAGCGTTTGTTCTTAATTGTTTGATCCGTGAATTGTTGTTGGTCATACTTTATTTTTGAATGGTTATTGAAGGCTAACACTCACCCTAATTTTCGAAATTTGCGTATGTTTAGAAGTTGTTTTGAGTCGCAGATTTTAAGTTTGGGTTTGCTTGTTGAAGAGCCACCGTTTCGGAGGAGAAGCAGTTTTAATCGTCGCTGGATTTCAGAGTTAGCGTTTTATGTTTTGATTGGATCATCTCTTATTTCGATCGGAAGTTGTAGTCGTTTAGCTTCCGCCGTTGTGGCTCCTAAAGCAGCTAAACACCCAAAGTACAAAGTGCTCCGACTACCGATGCTTATTAGTCTTTTAGTCGCGTGTGTCTTTAACCTTTCCTTTTCCACCGTTGCGGCTGGGAAAGTCATTCAGCTTCCTAAGTGTAAAACTTCCGACTTCCGATTGAGAAGCTTTCCCGCCCGCGGGTCGCGTGTCCATAGTCTTTTTCTTTCTGCCGTTGCGGCTGGGAAAGTCTTTCAGCTTCCGATGTAAAGTCCTTCCGACTTCCGATTGGTTCTTTTTTCCCGCCCGCAGCTCAGGTCTTATTTTTTCTGTCTCCCGGCATTGATGTTTTCTCCCGAGCCTGTAGGTGAATGAGACAGTAGCGCACCGGGTCTTTTCTTGTGGATTAGCCGTTAGTTGATTTAATTTAACGTTTAAAATGCCATTCCAATGAATGATGCACAGTGATTGATTGCAGGTAGAACTCAAGGAACTGTTGGGGCGACCGCGGCGTGAAGGCATAGCTTGATAGTTTGTAAAAAATCAGATCGAAACCGGCAAGGTCGCGAGGGAGACAAGCGAAGGAAAAGACAAAATCGAAAGCAACAAAAGCACAGATCTGAAAGGTCCAGCCGTTACTCAGCTGATCATGAGCATATGAAGAAAAGATGAAAGAGGGATATGAAATGCTCGAAGAACCGAAGAGTCACACGTTTGGGGGGGGAACCCAAGTGGTCTGTTGATTTTGTTTAAATATTTGAAAGTTAGAAGTTACAGGGGCTTTTTCCCTGGAAAAACTTGTAACTTAATGCTTGTAAGAGGAACTATTTCATTTTACAACCAGAGACTGCAAATTTTTCCTGTTGGAGGAAGTACTATGTGGAATATGTCAATGTGATTAAATGAGCAATGTTGAATGTGAACTATTTCATTTTCAGCTATGCCTCATTAGTTGTAAGAGTGTTCTAATTTCTTGAACCTATGTTCTTGTCTGAATGTTCTTCAGTACCTTTATGATGTCTTTTCCACTTTGAGTAATGAAAAGTTTAACTGTTGATGAGCTATCTTATCATATATACTTTTATTCATGTTTATATGTTTGGTTATAAGAACAACTATCTGTGATTTTCCATAACACATGAACAGGGGTGCATTACTCATGAATGAATACCCAGCTCTCTAGAGATAGTTTAGTTAGCATTTATTTTCTTGCATGATTTGGATGCTTATGAGTTCTAAGACGAGAGGTAAGAACCTGCGCATCACATTGTGATTACTCTTTGCATCTTTATCACCCCGCATGGTTAATTAGGCATGTGCACATCATACTTAAAAAAAAAATACAAAAATACACAGTGGACCGGGCCGTAACCGATAAAACCTTTGTTTTTGTTATTTTGACCTACGGTAGCCGGACCGCAAACCAGACGGATTCCCCATACCAAACAGTCACAGGCTAGTTGGGAACGTTCACTGGGGAGAATCCCTTGCTGTTGTTGCCTGCGATTTTCCAGGCCTCAACAGTTTTGGCGCTAGAAGGAGGGCCGCCAGTGCATGGCTGGCCGAGGAAACCCATTTTCCCGAGATTATTCCATCGGTAACAGTTCTGAAAGTAGTGGGCTTCATAGTCCAATTCTGAAAGAAAGGAATAGAGAACATCTATATTCTGTTGGCAACGAAGTTGTTAATGACCTGAGAAGACACACCAGGGCATATGTAAAGAAGATTGGAGGATTGCCAATCATCCCTGAATTACCCAGAAGAGAGTATAAAAGGAAAGATCGTCCTATAGTAGAAGACTCAGTGCTGGTTGGAGACTGGGAAGAACTTGTAGAAACAACCTTACAGGAAGTTGCACTACCTTTGAATCAAGAAGGCCCAGATACCCCTTACAGTTCTCCTGCTCACACTCCTATTGGCTCACCTCCTCACTCTCCACCCAGACTCATGGCAAGAGTAAATGCTAATCCACCACCCAACCCACCAAATCCGCCACCTGCCTGGAGAGCCAGATCACCTTTAAATCTAACGCCTCCGCTACATGATTTACCTCAATCATTTGAAAAGATGCTGCCCAAATTCGATCCAAATGAGAAGATACTAGTAGATGATCACCTGCAAAGTTTTTACTTGGTGATAGAAGGGTTGAGGGCTGGGGAGTATGAGGATGTAGTTTGCAGACTATTTCCGCATACCCTTAAAGGAGCTGCAGCATTGTGGTATTTTGGGTTTCCTACTAACTCTATCCCTGATTGGGATACCTTCGAGAGAATTTTCAGAAGTCAGTATGCGATTCAAAAGACCCATGCAGCCCTCATGAAAGGACTATGCGCCTTGAAGAAAGAGAGAAAGGAGAAGGTGCACAGTTTTACTCAAAGATTTGCAGCATACCTCAAGAATTTTTCTGACGCTGACAAACCTTCGAACAAGGTCCTGATTGAATATTATACCTCAGCTTTAGGCCCTGATTTGGCCATGTTTGCCAAAGGTAGGGCCAAGCCTACTTTGACGGAAACCTATGAAGAGGCGGAAATAGTGGAAGCTGAAAGAGAAAGTATCGAAGATTATCCCGAACAGTCAGGAGAGAAAGGTGGGGGAAGGAAAGCCTTATTGTTTACTAAGCCCAAGGAAGATAAATCACCGGATTATGAAAATATGGCAAAAATGATGCAGAAGCTTTCCAACAAAATCATAGATTTGGAGAAAGAGAAGGAAGCACAAAAGTTCTATAAGCCCTATTATAAGAAAAGAGAGGATAACAATCAGTCTCAACCTCCTCCACACAATTCTGCATCTATGAATTTAACAGAGGTAGGCATGGACAATTTTTGCACTTTTCACCAACAACCACACTCTGAAAAGAATTGTCCTCAATGGATAAACTCGGTGACGTTGGTCATGAATCAACTGTTGGATTCTAGATTAACAGAAGAAGGAGATGAAGAAAGAAAAGAGAATACTACTTCAACGAAAGAACAAGAAGAGGAAACCATGGTTTTGTGGGCTTCTGTTTCATTATTTGATGCTGAAGAGGAAAAGAATCAGGAGTACAAGGACGTCATGGAAACCAATGTAGCAACAAGAAGCCAAGGGTCGGTTAAAGAAGACAGTCTCATACTCCCAAAGATTAAGAGGCTTCAGCGAAATGTTAAGAAATTTCAAAATAAATCCTTAGCTGATAAAATTCCTGAATTCACAATTACCAGCCAAGATCCTAAGCAGAATAATACGTTGGCCAAGCCAAATGAAGAAAAGATGAATGCTGATAAACCTCATCCCATTGAACAGCAGATGGATTATGACATCGTGGAAGATATTAAGAAGGAGAGGGCAAACGTTTCACTATTTGAAATGTGTAAAGTGCCGCAGCAAAAAGAAAAATTATTGAAAGCTATTGAAGCACTGGACGAGAAGATGCCCATTGTCAATCAACCTCGGGAAGAAGAAGAAATCGGAGAAACCAGCATTGGAGGTAAGTCTAAAAGCAAACATCCACCTTTCCTACTCACTTTTGAAATTTTCAATCACAACGTACATAATTGTCTGATAGACTTAGGGGCGTCCGTTAATGTCATGCCAATATCAGTCTGTAAAAAGATAAATGGGCAGCCTAAGCCATCCACGTGGAGGGTTGTTCAATTGGACAGAACGGATGTAAAGGTAATTGGTGAGATGGAAGATGTCCTAGTCCGTCTGGCATCAAATGATAAAGTGTGCCAAGTCATTAATATTGTGGTGGCTGATATACCAGACGTGTATGGTCTTGTCCTGAGTAGAGATTGGTCAGCCAAACTAAATGGATATTTTGCTTCTAACTGGTCACATTTGTGGTTGCTGTATAAAGGAAGTCCATACCAAATTAAGATTTTGAAGCCTCACGTGAAATATAACGTTACTCAATTGGATGAGAAGAATGAACCACTGGAGTCTATATTGGGAAACTATTTTATTGAGTTGGAACCAGGAAATTACCAAGCAGAAGAAGCCAACAACACATCAGACACCCAGCCTGATCTCCTTTGATTCTCACAGGCTGATGAAATTGACTGTAACATAGTAAACTTAGCAGTAGGAGTAGATTCACATTCAGTAGTTAATGATTTTTGGACTTTGTTTTTTGATGGCTCTAAGACGTTAGAAGGGTCTGGGGCCGGCTGTGTCTTGATCGACCCCCAGGAGAATAAACATTTTCTCTCATATAGATTAGAGTTTGAGTGTACTAATAATATAGCTGAGTACAAAGCGCTGGTGCAGGGCTTGAGGAAAGCGATTGAATTAAAGGTAAGTGATCTAAAAAATTTTGGAGACTCTGAAATTATTGTGAAACAAATCCGGAATCAAATACATTGTGTTTCCCCTCACTTCAAGGCTTACCAAAATGAGGTATGGGACCTGCTTAAATGTTTTAACACATTCAATATTATTTCAATTCCAAGGCTTAAAAATGCAGCATCTGACCTATTGGCCACATCAGTTGCTAGGTTGGTACCCACTAATAATCAATGCTCTATTGAATTACTTTTCAGGCCCTCAGTACCTAATATGATTACCAACCTGCGAGTGTTCGATGATGACCAGCAAATTATAGAATGCTTAACGAATGACGAGGTATTTAAAGGAGCAATTATAGACGATGAAGAACATCAGGCCAAGTTGAAGTATGATAATTTCATCCCGAAGGGAGTCAGAACGTTAGAAAGAATGTTCGATTTAAATGAAAAGTTTAGAAGACCAGCCAACGTGAAGACCCACAACTCATCTCTACATTTCGAGCTGATAAATTTAAGGACCGAGACGAATCCTAAATTTGTGAATCTCGACGCCAAATGTTGTTCACTGGCAGAAAGAGACAAGTTCGTCAGTCTATTTAAGCAATACAAAGATGTTTTCACCTGGACATACGAAGATTTGAAAACATACGACACCAGCATCATCAAGCATATTGTCCCCATCAAGGCCGACGTCAAGCCGTATCAGCAACCTTTAAGAAAGATGCATCCAAAACTGGAATCGCTGATTCAGAGTGAAGTGAAGAAATTATTGGATGCTAGAATCATTTTTAAGGTCAGACACTCTGAATGGGTATCAAATCTGGTACCAGTGAGAAAAAAGTCTAGAGAAATCAGACTCTGCGTGGATTTCAGGAATTTAAACCGTGCCTCAGATAAAGATAATTATCCTGTTCCACCCATGGAGCAACTGCTACAAATGGTTTCAGGTTCTGAACTGTTTTCATTATTAGACGGTTTCTCTGGCTACAATCAAGTATTAGTAGCCGAAGAAGACAGATTGAAGACAACGTTCAAGACCAAATGGGGAACCTTTGCCTACAGAAGGATGCCCTTTGGGCTTATAAATGCTGGAGCAACGTTTCAGAGGGCCATGGACATAGCTTTCCGCGGATTGATTGGCCATAGTGCTGTAGTGTACCTAGACGATTTACGATATTATCCAAAAGGAAAGAAGAACATGCGTTCCACTTAAGGCAGATCTTTGAACGCTGTCAGAAATATGGCATCTCACTCAATCCCAAGAAATGTGTGTTCACTGTCATGGAAGGCAAGTTGCTGGGTCACATAGTTTCAAAGAAAAGAATCTCTATAGATCTAGAAAGAATTAAGGCCATTGAACAAATCCCCTTGCCCCATAATAAAAAGGGTATGCAATCATTTATGGGAACTATAAACTTCGTGCGAAGATTTGTGCCTGATTTCGATCAGATCGTCAAGCCGCTGCAGTAGATGGTGAAGCAAAATGCACAATTCAAGTGGACTGAGATTGAGAAGAATGCTTTCAGCAAAATTAAAATTGTTGTTGCACACGCACCCTCCCTAAGAAGCCCAAATTTTGATAAAGACTTTATTATGTATACCTTTGCATCCGATGATTCGCTAGCAGCTGTGCTTATGCAAAATGAAGATGGAGGGGATGAATTCCCAATATCTTTCATGAGCACTGGTCTACAAGGGGCTGAATTAAATTACCCATCCATTGATAAACAAGATTATGCAATATTCAAAGCAGTGAAGCAATTCAGGCCTTATATTTTAAAAAATCGAACCAAGGTGATCGTCCCCTACCCAGTTGTAAGGTCCCTTCTTGTACAGAAAGAGTTAGGAGAAAGAAGGGGCAACTGGGTAACAACTCTTCAAGAGTACGACCTGGAATTCAAGCCAACTTCTATAGTGAAGGGACAAGGGTTGTGCAAACTGATGTCTGAAAATGGAAGAAATGAAGAACACGCCTGGGAGGATGAAGCCGAATTACATGTAATGGAGGTATGTCCTTTGTTTACAGTTCTCGAGTCTTGGTATAGAGACCTCGTGCATTACCTGCAGGCAGGGCTATTGCCAAAACATTGAAATTCTAAGCAAAGAAGAGCGTTGCGTCTTAAATCAGCTTCCTATCAAATTGTTGAAGGAGTATTGTTCAGAAAGAATTATGACGGAGTTCTTCTGAGATGCTTAGAGAAAGAAGATGCGGAAAAAGTAATGACAGATTTGCATGACGGGCCTGCTGGGGAACATTATTCAGGGGATACTACAGCCCACAAAATCCTCAGAGCCGGTTACTATTGGCCTACGCTCTTCAAAGATGCACACGCACATGTCAGGAAGTGTGATATTTGCCAAAGGTGTAGTGGAAGACAACCCAAAGCAGCAGCACCCCTAAAGCCGGTGATGATCACGGAGCCATTTGAACAATGGGGGTTGGATATCATTGGAGAAATAAAACCAAATTCCTCCCTACAACACAAGTACATTCTGACCGCGACCGATTATTTTACTCGCTGGGTCGAAGCTATCCCGCTGCGCAAGATAAATGAAGACGAGGTCATCAGCTTCCTACAAGATCATATCATGACTAAGTTTGGAGTTCCAATTTCGTTAGTCTTTGATAATGCCAAGTACTTTTCATCAATTAAATTAACTACTTTTGCTCATGATAAAGGGATAAAATTGCATTATTCTGCTAATTACTACCCACAAGGAAATGGCCTGGCTAAATCCTCTAACAAAAATCTGATTAGAATTTTAAAGAAGACTGTAATAGGAAACTAGAGGAGTTGGCACTCAGCGCTGCCAAATGCCCTTTGGACTGATAGAGTCACACCCAAGTCTGCTATAGGAGTGTCACCATATACCCTTGTCTACGGTAAAGAGGCCATTCTTCCTCCCAATATCATGCTACCTTCTTCCCTAATAGCTCAAGAGTCTAGAGGGTCGGATGATGAAGTTTTGCAAATAAGGATAAATAATCTCCTGAAAGCAGAAGATGCTAGATCTAAAGCCATAGAGTACTTTAAGCAACAACAAGAGGCAATAAAGAGATTGTTTGACAAACATAAGGCAGGAACAAAAGAGTTTGAAGTGGGAGATCTGGTTCTCAAGTGGGATCACCCCCACGATGAGAAAGGAAAACATACTAAATTCCAGCAGTTGTGGGTAGGCCCTTTTCAGATTGCGGCAAAGCTTGGCCCTTCTACTTATAAGTTGCAAGATCTACAAGGATGGGAAGAGAACTTACCAGTAAATGGTAAGTTCTGTTTTGGTTCTCAAGCCTTATTTTTCATGAGGTTTTGTTTGAGCTTTTCTGTCTTGTATATAAATAATCTGTTTTGGCTGTCTTTTTGAGTCTTTCAGTCATAAAGTTTAGTTTTGTTTTACTCTAGATTTTCTGTTTGGTTTTAAATAAAAGAAGCAAGCTTTGGTCGCATGGAGAGCATTAGAATTCTGGACCAACTAAAATCCTTGATTATAAGACTATGTATTATGGTTTTGTCTGATAGAGCTTCTTCTAGTTTAGCAGTTTTTTTAAATGGCTGTGAACGCATTGAAACCCTGCTTAATCCCTGTAAAGTAACTCAAGATTAAAAGGTCTGGAATACTATTGTGAGGCTCCATCCATCTCACACTTGAAAATGTCCTAGGGGGGTGACAGCAAAAGACCCATGGAAAAGAAGCAGGGTAAACAGTATATTATATATAAATGATCCCATGCCAAGAATTGAAAGCCAAAAGGCTAAAAAAGAGTAAAAAAACTCCTAAGAAAACAATGTATATCGAAACAAAGTACTAAATCATATGAGTATAAAATTGCCAAAAGTTCCTCTCCGTCCGTGAGCTGAAAACTAAATACATCTCTCACACAAAATGACACTATGGATAGAGGAGCCTGAATAAAAAATTCAGAAAGTAAGGCATGAGGAGGACTCAAAAGGACAAAAGTCCAGAAGCACAAAAGTGCAAAATGGCATGGGAATGAGGAACAAATGAATTTTTCCGTTTACCAGATGTTATGATCCTGTGGTGTCCAAGCTGGAAGCTACCCAAAGACAAAGGTAAAAAATGAAACTCATACTTCTGGCCTCGGAAGAGTTATCTTGACTTTGAAACCTTGGTTTCCATTTTCCTGAACATGACTACCCTCAATGATTCAAAGTTCATGTATCTGCCATTTGGGAAATCCATATATCTAGAAGAATTCAACAGGTTGATTTTATTGTTAAACAGTTTGTTACTTAAGGAAGTAGTTGTCCAGAGATCTAGGTTCACCAGGTAGTCACCAATTGTTGCAGCTGCAACTGTTTTCCCCCAATTTCTTAAATTTTGGTCCCCTCCTTGTGATTTAGCGTTTGTTCTTAATCGTTTGATCCATGAATTGTTGTTGGTCATACTTTATTTTTGAATGGTTATTGAAGGTTAACACTCGCCCTAATTTTCGGAATTTGCGTATGTTTCTAAGTTGTTTTGAGTCGCAGATTTTAAGTTTGGGTTTGCTTGTTGAAGAGACATTGTTTTGGAGGAGAAGCAATTTTAATCGTCGCTGGATTTCAGAGTTAGCATTTTATGTTTTGATCGGATCATCTCTTATTTCGATCGAAAGCTGTAGTCGTTTAGCTTCCGCCGTTGCGGCTCCTAAAGCAGCTAAACACTCGAAGTACAAAGTGCTCCGACTACCGATGCTTATCAGTCTTTTAGTCGCGTGTGTCTTTAACCTTTCCTTTTCCGCCGTTGCGGCTGGGAAATTCATTCAGCTTCCGAAGTGTAAAAATTTCGACTTCCGATTGAGAAGCTTTCTCGCCCACGGGTCGCGTGTCCATAGTCTTTTTCTTTCCGCTGTTGCAGCTGGGAAAGTCTTTCAGCTTCCGATGTAAAGTCCTTCCGACTTTCGATTGGTTCTTTTTTCCCGCCCGCAGCTCGGGTCTTATTTTTTCCATCTCCTGGCGTTGATCTTTTCTCCCGAGCTCGTAGGTGAACGAGACAGTAGCGCACCCGGCCTTTTCTTGTGGATTAACCGTTGGTTGGTTTAATTTAACATTTAAAATGCCATTCCAATGAATGATGCACAGTAATTGATTGCAGGTAGAACTCAATGAACTGTTGGGGCGACCGCGGCGTGAAGGCATAGCTTGACAGTTTGTAAAAAATCAGATCGAAACCGGCAAGGTTGCGAGGGAGACAAGCGAAGGAAAAGACAAAATCGAAAGCAACAAAAGCACAGATCTGAAAGGTCCAGCCGTTACTCAGCTGATCATGAGCATACGAAGAAAAGATGAAAGAGGGATATGAAATGCTCGAAGAACCGAAGAGTCACACGTTTGGGGGGGGAACCCAAGCGGTCTGTTGATTTTGTTTACATATTTGAAAGTTAAAAGTTACAGGGGCTTTTTCCCTGGAAAAACTTGTAACTTAATGCTTGTAAGAGGAACTATTTCGTTTTACAACTAGAGATTGCAAATTTTGCCTGTTGGAGGAAGTACTATGTGGAATATGTCAATGTGATTAAATAAGCAATGTTGAATGTGAACTATTTCATTTTCAGTTGTGCCTCATTAGCTGTAAGAGTGTTCTAATTTCTTGAACCTATGTTCTTGTCTGAATGTTCTTCAGTACCTTTATGATGTCTTTTCCACTTTGAGTAATGAAAAGTTTAACTGTTGATGAGCTATCTTATCATATATACTTTTATTCATGTTTATATGTTTGGTTATAAGAACAACTATCTGTGATTTGCCATAACACATGAACAGGGGTGCATTACTCATGAATGAATACCCAGCTCTCTAGAGATAGTTTAGTTAGTATTTATTTTCTTGCATGATTTGGATGCTTGTGAGTTCTAAGATGAGAGGTAAGAACTTGCGCATCACATTGTGACTACTCTTTGCATTTTTATCACCCCGCATGGTTAATTAGGCATGTGCACATCATACTTAAAAAAAACAAAAAAACAAAAATACACGGTGGACCAGGCCGTAACCGGTAAAACCTTTGTTTTTGTTACTTTGACTTACGGTAGCCGGACCGCAAACCGGACGGATTCCCCATACCAAACAGTCACGGGCTAGTTGGGAACGTTGACTGGGGAGAATCCCTTGCTGTTGTTGCCTGCGATTTTCTAGGCGTCAACATAGCCATATGCATGCAAAGAAGGATTGGTCTTGTAATCAAGTGAAGAAGTGGAAGAGGTACTTTTTGAGGAGGTACACTCATAATCATTTCACTCTTTGATGTCTCTTGTTCTTTGGCCAGGAGCCAAGTTGAAGAGAGATGGAATGGATAAGTAAGTGTCACCAAAGGAAGAATCTATGTGAACTCTTTTTTTCCACGATTTGTCTTGAGATATTTCTTATCGCATGGACCAAAAGCCTTGTACAATGCTACACACAAGGAAGAAAATCCAATTGCAATAAAAGAGCTTGGTGAAGCAGAGGATTTCCATATGAGCATGATGATGGACAAAAGAACATAATAATAGGAGAATAATGAACATGTAGCCATATGCATGCAAAGAGGCTTGCTATTGCAACCATGTGAAGAAGTGGAAAAGGTATTATTGAAGGAGGTACACTTGAAATCATTTTACTCTTTGATGTCTTTTGCATTTTGACCACAAGCCAAGTTGAAGAGACCAGGAGTGGACAAAGAAGTGCCACCAAAGGAAGAATTTGTGGGAACTCTTGTTTTCCATGACTTGTCTTTTGAGGTTTTTATCACACAGACCAAAAGCATGTGCAATGCTACACATAAGAAAGCAAATCCATTAAGGTAGATGAGCTTGTTAGAACAAAGTATTTTCCTACAACCATGATGATGGACAAAAGAACAAAATAATATGTTGTTAATGTTCTTCCTAAAGTGGAAGATAATGATAAACATGTAACCATATGCATGCAAAGATGCTTGGTGTCGAAACTAAGTGAAGAAGTGGAAGAGGTATATTAGAGGAGGTATACTCAAAATGATTTGGCTCTTTGATGTCTCTTGTGGTTTGACCATGAGTTGAGTTGAAGAGAGAATGATTAAATAAGGAAGTGCCACCAAAGAAAAAATCCATGGGAACTCTTGTTTTCCATGACTTGTCTTCTGATGTTTTTATCATAAGGACTAAAAACATGCACAATGCTACACATAAGGAAGAAAATCCCATTGAGGTAGAGGAACATATTGAAGCAGACGATTTTAATACAAGCATGATGATGGACAAAAGAACACGATATGAAGTAGAGGAGATAATTCCAACAAAGAGGAAGTTTTTAGTCTTGGTGAAAAGAAGAAGAGGAGAAGAGGAACTATGAAGAAGTGTTTGTGTCACGGAGTATAGATAAAGAAGACCACCAATGGGTGTTTATGTAGAAGGAAATCGTTTGTAGAAATCATGATAATCGAGAAGATGAGGAGGATAGAAAAATGGAACTTTTGATGCCCAAGTAGCATTGTGGGGATGATGCTTGAAGAAATCACAATTAACAAAGAAGAGGGGGTGATGCTACTAAGCGCAAAGGTTAGGTGGAAGAGCACAAGAGAATGTGTCAAATTGGACATGGGGATTCCTTGCCCCATGGGATTACATGTTGTAGAAAAGATGGAACTTGCAACCATGGGGGTTGCAGCAAAGGAGGAGATAATGCTAAAGAGTAAGGCATGTGTAGGGGAACTCTAGTAGGTGTACATGCAAATAAAATCTAGTGAAGATGGCTTCGATAGTAGTGATAATAATAGAGATATTTTGGCTAAGAGGAGTGATGCACAAATGGTGCATCAAGCATATAGGAAAGTGCAAGCCATAGCGACGACTGATGCATTTGAGGCGTAACCAAGTGTGATGATGTAAAAGGTGCATGTAGAGATTGTTGTTTCCCTTGAGGATTCAAGTTTTGTTTTGACTATAGGTATAGAAAACATGTCCTGTGTTTCACACGAGCAAGAAAAAGTTGTGAAAGAAGATGTATTCATTGAAAATGAACACATCCATGAAACAAAGAACATGGACAAGATAGAGCAATAAACATGTAAAGAAATTGTATTCATGATAAAACTAGTAGAAATTGAGGTTGCAATAACGAAAGAAGAGGAAATTAGATATTGCAAATTGGTATATGAGCTAGAGAGTACAAAGAATTAAGCAAATATCACAGATGTTCAATAGATCTCTGATTTGGGAAGCAACATTCTTGTGGAGAAGGCCTATGGAGCACATTTAGCCAATGGGGAAGGCAAGGAAAAAGGAAGGGGCACTACAATATCCTTGCAACATCAAAATTTGGTGATGATTCTAAAAGGAATGGAAGCAAACAAGGAGGAGGCACCAATAAGCACAAGAGTAAGGATAAATAACACAATTGGGAAGTGTGCAAGATTGGATAAGGTGGTCTATCACTTCATGAAGACGACTGCTATAGCAAAACGAGGATTGTTTTGAGCCAAAAAAACACTTCCACTTGTGAAGTGAATCATTGAGAATGGCTCAAGGCTTGAAACAATAGAGAAAAAAAGGGGTTGAGATTGTTGTGTACATGTTGGCATGACATGAAAGTAGAGAAAGCATAGCAACAAACTTTGTTGGTGGCATGTGACCTCAACACAAGGTCATGATTTCAATTTTACTCGGGGATATGATGCAAGAGTATTCCTGCATATTATGAATATGCGGGACATTGGATGCACAACCATAATAGATTTTCAAGTTTGTTAGTTTCCTGATTAGGAGTGATTAGGATTGCTTGTTGGAACTGTTTTATCCCCACTTTTAATGACTTTTTATTCGTTCTAGATAAAAAGTTCAATAGGTGTTTTTGGATTTTTTGGGGGATTTTCTTTTAAGTTGTAAATCATTGAAAACTAGCGATTTAATTTTTAAATGCTATATTTTTAGAAGTGAGAATTTTTTCTACTAAAAGTTTGATGGAAAAAAACACAAAATATGGAGAATATTTTTCAAGTGTTATGTAGTATTGTCTCAATGTTGTTAGTGTTGCTTAAATTATTAGTGAAAGGACTATGTTTGAGCCCTATCCTCTACATGTATTGTAGTAAACACTAGGATGATTGATTACCAAAAGGGTACACAAATTAATAACTTTCATCTCCAATAAAAAAAATGGCCACATATTAATACACAACCATATTGCTTACAATGCCGTCAACATTAGAGAGAATTTGAGGTAAAAAATGGGCCTCAAAATGACCAAAATGTACTATAAAAATCAACCAATTACATTCTAGTAGATGACATCATCCCCCATG
>LPNX010096810.1:117825-223088 GCA_001517045.1 Pseudotsuga menziesii
AGTAAATTTAGAAAAGTAACTCAACCATGGTTATTTATATTGTGCATAAAAAGTAGTGTTGGAGGTGAGTTGTCATATATACCTACCCCATAAAACCCCTAACTCATAATATTTTAATATATCTTATATTTTTGTAGTACATCTCTTAGGAGGCCCATTTTTGACCTCAAATTCTCTCTAATGAGTTAGGATAAGGACAAGGTCAACGAGGTTATGGTTTGCATCAAAATCTTCACTATAACTTCATGACCTTAAATGGTAGAAAACTTAATGCTTTTATTTAAAATGTAAACCATTTCCATGTGCATAACATATAGGAGATAATCTATAAACTAATGAAATTACGCAACCAAACAATTGATGTAAGTGCATTCTAATAAAATAAAGAGATGATCTAATTGATAAATACCTATATTCATGAAATATGTTCCTACTTTATATGTGTGTGTGTGTGAAATAATTTGTCTTACATTTTTACGCACAAACCCACTCGCATAAAAGTCATGTATAATTGTTAGTTGTAAGCCATTTGGCATGCAAATTACAGGCTTGATGGTTTCCAATCTTTTTGTCTTTCAGATAGGGAAATGGTTTACATTTTAATAGAAGCATTAAGTTTTCTACCAATCAAGGTCATGTGATGAAGTTCCAGTGAAGATTTCAATGCAGACCATAACATCTTTGATATGTCTAAAACTCGAAGATTCCAATGCAAACCATAACATCTTTGACCATGTCCTTATCCTAGCTTTAAGGATTTGTACACTGATATGTGGCCTGTTTTATTCGAGGGAACCCTTTTTGTAATCCATCGTATATATAACACATACTTATATAGAAAATAAAAAAGACAAAAAGATTGGAAACCATCAAGCTTGTAATTTACATAAAATGATTTACAACTAACTATACATGACTTTTATATGAGTGGCTTTGTTTGTAAAAATTAATTATATGCTAAAGGGCTTACAACTAACAACTATACATGACTTTTATGCGAGTTGGTTTGTGTGTAAAAATGTAAGAAGAGAAATGATTTCACAAGTATTTTGGAATGTGCCCAATAACATAAAATATAGAAAATATTCTATAAACTAATAAAATTATGTAACTAAACAATTGAGATAAGTACATTCTAGTATGAAAACTTTCTTTAGATGATATTATCAATAATAACTACATTCTTGAAATATGTTTGGCTATAGAATCTTTGGCTATTTTGTAGAAAGATGGCCATTTTGAGGGGAAAAATATTTAACAACATTCTTATAAGATAAATATGTTTTACTCTAAGTTGCCAAGAAACTTGGGTACAGGTACAGGGACGCCACTTTTTGAAAAAGGGTACTTGGATATGTCGAGGGCACTGTATATGTGTGTGTGTGCGCCTGCGCGCGCCATAGTCACACCATACATGCATATAGATTTCTTCATAATAGATCCATTTTAGACCTGGATCTATCAAGCACCGAGAGGAATCCCGTTTCTTGAGATGTACATTTTTTTACCATTTGGATGTTAGAATTTGATAGCTCGGTGGCACTCCTGCATCAGGTGCCTAGGTGCAGGGGTCATTAACTTGGAGTCTCATTTATATTCTTAAAGTGACTTTAGTAATGTGTTTTTATTAAAGTACCTTTTTGATGTGACTTTATGATTTAAAAGTGAGTTTCACTTTATTATGTTTTTAAAGTGACTTTAAGTCATAAAGTGTACTTTTAAATATTTAGGGTAATATGACTTTTCAAAAAGAAAAAAATTGTTGTAAAGTTCACTTAGGAGATTTAAGTGAGTGAGAGATTAGATCCCAGCCATAGATCTCTTGGCCAAGATCTAATCTCGTCCATTGAAGGTGAAAAGTCATGAGAATAACCCTAATAGGGTAAATAAAGTGCATGAGACTTCATTTGGCACATTATTCAAGAGAGAATTCTTGAAGAGGCTCGAGTTCCAAGGAGCAGCTTGGAGAGAAGAGAGAGAAGTGGAAGATGCATGAAGGGCATGATTTCTAGAGGAGTCTAGGGCACGAAAACCAAGACAACAAGCAGCCATTAATGCTGGGCCGTACTGCTGAGATAAACACTTGATGCTGGGCGCATTTTCCAAGGATAGGAACAGTAATACATGCTGATATTTATTGCTGAAGTTTGCACAGAGTTCGAGGCTGATACTGGGCGCATTTTCCAAGGAAAGGTACAGCAATGAATGCTGATATTTATTGCTGAAAAGGGCACAGAGTTCGAGGCAAATTCTGGGCCCATTTCTCAAGGAAAAGTACAGTCATAAATGCTGATATTTATTACTGTGAATGTTTGCAGCATGCATGAGCACAGCTTCATGGTTGTGGTCTGAGAATGAGATAAGTACTGTTGGTTTTAAGCTGAGATTCGTACATTGTAAATTGTGCATGAGAAATTTCTGAGTTTTCCCTTCATAATAAAATATCTTGTCTCTCACTGGTTTTCCCCGAGGTGTGGGGTTTTTCCAAGGTCAAATTTGACCAAAATATCGTGTCTTAAAAATGTTTTACAGTCTGCTTATTTTGAGTTAATTTACCGCTGCAAAGTTTACTTAGTTACAGTATATCATCTTACAGAGACATGAAATTTACATGCATGTGATATGTGTTTGGTTTTATGAATGTTGAAGACTGATATCAGAGTTAAGCTAAGTGTTTGGGCTGAGTTAAAGCTCAGATTTTTAACATGGTATTAGAGCTGGGGCTCTGAGATTTCAGTAGACTGTTGGGCAGCAGAGAAGTGCTGATATTTTTTTGATGCTAGTGCATGTGAAGTAACAGCTGTCTGTTAATCTTTTTTTGCTGAGAGTGAGCAGAGAAGTGTTGGTTCAGTACAGCTGATATTTTTGGTCAAAGAGGACAGAGTGTGCCTTGTTGGAAAAAGAGCAGAAGAAAATGATGGCTTGCATCCGGTATGAAGATAGGTTGGAAGGGATTTCCAACTACTTACAGTGGAAAGCACGGATGACAGCTGTTCTCAAGGAAAACAAGTTATGGGCCTTTGTTAGTACCACAGTGGCTCCTCCCGCAGCTGATCCTATAGCCCTTGACATACATGAGGTGAAGGAGGCCAGAACGCAGAGACTGCTTCTGGATGGTGTTAAAGATCACCTCATCCCACATTTGGCAGAGAAACTAACTGCTAAGGGGATGTGGGATACTTTAAAAAGTTTGTATGAGAACAAGAATGAAAATCGTAAAATGGCCCTAAGAGATAAGCTTCATGGCACTAAGATGGTGAGAGGTGAGAATGTAGCCTCTTACCTCACTAGACTCAGACAGATAAAAGATGAATTGAGTGCAGTTGGTGAGGTGATTCCTGATCCCGAGCTAGTGCGGATAGCCCTGAAGGGCTTCACTAAGGAGTGGGACGTGTTCGTGAAGTGTGTAGTTGGTAGAGAGAACTTTCCCTCTTGGGAAAGACTATGGGATGATTTTACTCAGGAGGAGATCCGAGAAGGGAAGACTGAGCAGGTTGCTGATGAAGAGAATGTGGCCCTTTCAGCTAAGGGCAGAAAGAAAAAGGGTGGCTCGAGCAGTGGAGCCAAAGACTTGAGCAAAGTAAAATGCTTTGCTTGCCAGAGTTATGGTCACTATGCTGGGCAGTGTCCCAACAAGAAGAAGAACAAGAAGAAAGAAGAGCTTGAGAAAGCCTCTTCAGCTGAAGTGGGAGATTTTGCGAAGGAATTCATGAGGGAATTCTCGCTCGTCTCAATTCTTTCAGACAGTAGTGTAGCAAAGAGTTTGGATACTGGAGCATGGTACATAGATAGCGGAGTAGCACGCCATATGACGGGGATACGAGCAGTTTTCCGAGAGTTGACAGATATTGACAGAGTTATACTGACTGAGGATGGGTATGCCGGCACCCATGCAGTAGAAGGAGTTGGAAAAGTCCTATTCCAACTCGAGTCTGGTGGTTATCTGGAGGTTGGTGATGTGTTGTTTGTTCCAGAGCTGAAGAGGAACTTAGTCTCAGTTTCAGCTTTGGAGGATGACGGATATGCGGTTCTTCATGTGAGAGGACATGTTTATATATATCCGGTGAGTGGGGGCCTGGGTGCAGCGAGTCTGCTTAGCATCCGTGATGGCCGGATATACCGAGTTTTGGGACATCCGGTGGATGGTGAGCCTGGTGAGAGATCAGACTCAGTGGCAGCAGCAGTGGCTGTCAGTGTGGAGGATTCATCCAACTCTGTGAGGAAACAGAGTTGGTATGATATGGTTCTTCAGGATGAGCAGGAGAGTGAGGAGAACTCTCAGTTCAGAGTTGTCAGACGGAGACCTTCAGCAGCTGTTCCAGTGCAGAGATCTGATAGGCATTCAGATTCAGAGGGAGCTTCAGTTATTGGAGGGAGAGATCCAGGTGGCGCTGATGACAGTAGTACCTCCCTTGCTAAGAGGGAGTGTTAGAATTTGATAGCTCGGTGGCACTCCTGCATCAGGTGCCTAGGTGCAGGGGTCATTAACTTGGAGTCTCATTTATATTCTTAAAGTGACTTTAGTAATGTGTTTTTATTAAAGTACCTTTTTGATGTGACTTTATGATTTAAAAGTGAGTTTCACTTTATTATGTTTTTAAAGTGACTTTAAGTCATAAAGTGTACTTTTAAATATTTAGGGTAATATGACTTTTCAAAAAGGAAAAATTTGTTGTAAAGTTCACTTAGGAGATTTAAGTGAGTGAGAGGTTAGATCCCAGCCATAGATCTCTTGGCCAAGATCTAATCTCGTCCATTGAAGGTGAAAAGTCATGAGAATAACCCTAATAGGGTAAATAAAGTGCATGAGACTTCATTTGGCACATTATTCAAGAGAGAATTCTTGAAGAGGCTCGAGTTCCAAGGAGCAGCTTGGAGAGAAGAGAGAGAAGTGGAAGATGCATGAAGGGCACGATTTCTAGAGGAGTCTAGGGCACGAAATTCAAGGCAGCAAGCAGCCATTAATGCTGGGCTGTACTGCTGAGATAAACACTTGATGCTGGGCGCATTTTCCAAGGATAGGAACAGTAATACATGCTGATATTTATTGCTGAAGTTTGCACAGAGTTCGAGGCTGATACTGGGCGCATTTTCCAAGGAAAGGTACAACAATGAATGCTGATATTTATTGTTGAAAAGGGCACAGAGTTCGAGGCAAATTTTGGGCACATTTCTCAAGGAAAAGTACAGTCATAAATGCTGATATTTATTACTGTGAATGTTTGCAGCATGCATGAGCACAGCTTCATGGTTGTGGTCTGAGAATGAGATAAGTACTGTTGGTTTTAAGCTGAGATTCGTACATTGTAAATTGTGCATGAGAAATTTCTAAGTTTTCCCTTCATAATAAAATATCTTCTCTCTCACTGGTTTTCCCCGAGGTGTGGGGTTTTTCCAGGGTCAAATTTGACCAAAATACTGTGTCTTAAAAATGTTTTACAGTCTGCTGATTTTGAGTTAATTTACCGCTGCAAAGTTTACTTAGTTACAGTATATCATCTTACAGAGACATGAAATTTACATGCATATGATATGTGTTTGGTTTTATGAATGTTGAAGACTGATATCAGAGTTAAGCTAAGTGTTTGGGCTGAGTTAAAGCTCAGATTTTTAACATTGGATCTCTCTCGTTACTTGATAGATCCAGGTTTAAAATGGATCTATGCTAGTTTAATTTTTTTATATTTTATTTGTCTATGTAATTTATTTTTTTCAATTTGTTATATTTTTTATTTATGTCGGCTAGCGTAACGTGACCGGATCTATCTCCCCCATACTGGGTTGGAGAGCACCTTGTTTCTCTCGGTGCAATTATGAATCATGATTGATAATTATAAATTTGAGAATTATTTGAATAGTGAACATTTGATTATTTGAACAAGAACGTTCAGATTGAAAATTTGAAACATAAAATTTGATAAATCATAGACTCAGTAGATATCAAGGAGACTGGAAGTTACATAAAATTTGATAAATCATTGTACTAGGAAGCTGTAATAGATAATCAAACTCAAACATGAAAGTACACTTGAAATATTATTTTAAACACCTATTTGTACTACTATTACAGACAATAAAAAATTGCAAATTGCCAACTATATTCCTCCCTTGATGTTAGTGTATTTCTCAGTATTAATATATATGTATATTTTTTATGTGCACATTTGGTAGTCAAATTATGTTCCATGAGTGCTGAACACAAAACATGATAAAAACATTCATTGTAAATCAATGTAAAATCAATCTATAAGATTTGGACAGTGTTCAGTGGAATTTGAACAGCATTGCAAAGTGTTTGACATAAGTCCTGAACCAGACTCCATACATAGTTAGCAAAAAAATAGTTTAGATTTGGTTGGGGTCATTACACTTTCCCCAATGGATTGCATTTTACCGAGTCAGCCGTACCCCCGGAGTACCCAAACACGGGGTACGACGTACCCTTCCACCTATAAGTACCCTTTTTTTATAACGACGTCTCGGGTACGTGGACCCAATATGGGGTACAACAGGGTACGACAGGAGACATACCCTACGAGTACCCAAATACCAGGTACAGGTACATGTACCCTACCCCCAGGTACGGGTACCCTGACTACATAGGTTTTACTATAGAATTTCTGGCTATTTTGATGAAAGATGGCCATTTTTAGGTTTTACTACAAGACCGCCGCCATTTTGAAAGGAAAAAATGGAAAATGGCCATTTCGAAAAAAGAAAAATATTTAATAACATCAAGGATTGATGGACAAAGAGAATCTTTATCTTTGGGTTTCCTATAGGTCCTTTGTAAGCTAGGTTTACTATGTAGAACAACAATTAATAAAAGGATGTAGTTGACAGAGTCCCAATCAATCTCGTCCAAATTTTCAAACATAACCATTTAAAAGTTGAAGGATGTAGTTGGCAGAGTCCGAATCAATCTTCTCCAAATTTTCAAAAACAACCATTTAAAAGTTGAAGGATGTAGTTGGCAAAGTCCGAATCAATCTTGTCCAAATTTTCAAAAACAACCATTTAAAAGTTGAAGGATGTAGTTGGCAGAGTCCCAATCAATCTTGTCCAAATTTTCAAACACAACCATTTAAAAGCAGTTAAATGGTAAGGATGGATCACGGGTTATGACTGATTCATTTCTCATCCGTATCAATATTGGATTTATAATCACAATATTTGAAAATATATAACGTGGTGGTCTTGACTGGGAAATGCATACTTAAAAATGACTATTTACTAATTTCTAATAGTAACGGCCAATTAAGGAAAATATTCTTGGTGTTTTGACTTCAAGAAACATTACTTACATAGCAATGGCTAGTGCTCCACATATTTTTATGTAGAATCAGATCAAAAGTGGTTGTCCAATAAGACTATTAGGCTTTGACTCAAATATTAGGCAACGCTGAGCCTCCTATTTAATATTATAATGTTAAATGAACATTATGAAATTATGCAAAGATTAATAACGGTGTAATATCAATATTTTACGACGTTTTCAACTTTTTATGAGATTATTTTGTCTTGTTTTGTTCAGAGTAAGGTTGGAAATCTGTAAAAAAAATTAGAATCACATATATTAGCTATTGAAAATTGCATAATCTGGGTGCCAGGGAGTATTTGAGGTTGCTGAATCTATTTAAGGATTCAAAAACACAATTCGGACACTTCTAAATTTGGATTTTGCCAAAAAAAGATTACCAGATTCCGACCAAAACCCACTGAAAAGTCCAAAACATAGAATAAATAGACTACATTTCAATGGTTATGATTTCCCTAGGTAGATTTTGATGGATGACACTTTGCTGATTTTCCCTTCTAATCGTTATTAAAACACGCAAAAGTAAGTTTCTATATATATATAATTATATTAAATGATTTGATAAGAATCAAAGAGGTCATAGTTGATGATTCTTTGGTTTCCAGGACTCACCTTAACAAAGTTTGAAGGGAAAGGAGAATAAAAGGTTTGATTTGTTTAAAATTTCACCTGTAGAAATGTCCAACCTGTTGGTTGAGTGGTAAGTTGGGACCACTTGAAACAAGAAGAGCTGATTTTGAACCTTGTGGACAGCTTGTTCTCCACATCAAAACATCAAGAATTGAAGAAGTGATAGCTGATACCGAACAGTCTATCAATCACTGACCTTGACTGCAATCCTTTGTTACTCTGTTGTATCAGCACCCAATGGTGCCAAACTATTGTTCCTGATATAACTTCGAAAAAAAAGTTCCCCATGGAACTATATAAATCTGAATAATCAATAAATAATTTGCCAAAGTATATAAATATTTCTTATATGATAATTTTACCTCTTCAGAAAAATATAAGCTTTCATCGACGATAAGAATTTATCTATCGGCCTTTCAAAAATATAAAACGTCATGAGGCTCTCTCAAATCCATTCCTTTTAAAGCTAATGCAGGCGCCTTGGAGTCTAAGGTTCTTCCAAAACTGTTTATCAACCTAGTCAGGAGGGAAGGAGAGCAAACTTTTGGATAACTAAGTGGAGGGGACCAAAACAAAACCATTGGATACTTCAGAGAATCAGAGGGAATTCAAAACTTCGGGGATATATAAGATATACTAAAGGATTATAAATTGATAGAAATAAACCTTAATATACAGTAACGAATTCTGACAATTATTCCCGTTACATGTTCACATCTTTAGGCGTTTATATTGAACATTCATAGCATGAAGGAAGAAGAAATAAATAGCGGTGTTTAACGAATTATTGGGTACTACTTCCTGACGAAGACCAGGTCCTGATCTTACCTGCCTCAGCTAGCTCTGCAATGACTTATCCCAACCTAATACACAAAAGAAAAGTTCCACAATAACTCTTTCAAACGTAAACCCACGCAACACAAATATCCAAGGTGGTTGAAAAGGTATGTTTAAGGAAAAATTCCCTTAAAGAAAGATATGGGAGAATTCCTACGTCATTTTTAAAAATTGCACAACTGTAAGCAATTTATGGACGTTGTTAAATACCTTTTAAGTGGACACTTCTATCAAACCTCACCAGGTATTGCCTTCATTATTGAAAGGTAAAAAGCGTTCCCCTTTTTAGCACTATCTGAAAGAAACATTCTCCGGTGATCAGGACAAGATCCTACCTCCTCCATAAGTTTCATTAATGCTTTCTTATGTCAATTCTGTCAATGAAAATGCAATGCGACTGAGAAAGACCATCAGTTAGGAACTCAAATGCACAAGTGACAAAACGAACCCTGAACTCAATTTGCACTTTTCTTCGCGTCAAATAAGCTACATGGAAAGCACAAGCATGGAAAAAGAGGCTTCCAACATATTTCTGTGTGGACTACTCCTTTCTTCCAGAGATAGGCCGCAGCCTCTTGGCATAATCCATTTCTTTAGATTGAGACCGTTGATTGTTTTGGCGTTTTAAAAGCTTTTCTTTGTCCCGTTCATACTTCTCCCAGCTTTGATCTCTTCCCCTCTGATCTTTATATGCATCTCTGTCATCCCTGTAGCCATCCCTATTCCAGTGCACTTCCCTGTCACCAAGGCATTGCCTCTCAGAAGCTCCAACCCATTCACTATTCAATCCCCTGTCTTGATTCTTTGTGGCACCTGACCTACCTCTTTCATGTTTCACCTCACCATATCCATGGTCCAATCTTGTATATTTTTCGTAGATACTTTCTCTATCCCTTTTGCCAGTTGACCTGCCACTTTCATGTTCCACATCACCATGTCCATGGTCCAATATTGCATCTTCTTCGTGGATACTTTCTCTATCCCTTCTCTCAGTTGACCTGCCCCTTTCATGTTTCACACCACCATATCCATGGTCCAGTCTTGCATCTTCTTCATAGATACTTTCTCGAGCCCTTTTACCAGTTGACCTGCCCCTTTCATGTTTCAAATCACCATATCCATGGTCCAATCTTGCATCTTCTTCGGAGATACTTTCTCGAGCCCTTTTGTCAGTCGACCTGTCCCTTTCATGTTTCATACCACCATATCCATGGTCCAGTCTTGCATCTTCTTCGAAGATACTTTCTCTATCCCTTTTGCCAATTGACCTACCCCTTTGATGTTTCACATTACCATATCCATAGTCCAGTTTTGCATCTTCTTCATAGTCAGTCATTTGCCTATTTTGATCTTGCCCCACCCATCTACCAATGCTTCCATCCATCTGCATTGCAGTGGGAAGCATTCCCATTCCGCTAGTTGTTATCCCCTGGCCCCAAAAAGAAGGATTGTCATGAGGAGCTACCCCAGGAAGACCTGCTCCAACAGCAGGAAAAGCTCTAATCATTCCAGGAAATGGATTTCGATGACTGTATCCTCCGTAGATACCACCTCCTCTTGCCATATGAGGTCCAAATAGTGGATTAAATCCTTGAGCCATCAGTCCATGAGGAGCTATTATCCCTGTAGATGTACCTCTCATCAAACCTTGTTCACCCTGTCCATATGGACCTGCACCACTAGCCATGCCTCCTCTCCCCATGTTGTTCATGCCCATGTTTCTTCCTCTTCCTCTTCCTTGACAACCCCATCCCCTACCAACCATGCCTTGTGCATATCCATTCCTACCTGAATCCTTATTCCCATAGTTCCATCTACCTTCTCCACTTTGATAAAAGCTACTATCTCCATCATTCATCTTTCTCCTTGGCTGTTGTTGTGTTTGAGTCTCTGATCGTTGCTGATGAGGTGTACGAGTTTTGTTTATCTGTGAAGAACTGAGCTGCCCCAAATTTAGAGGAGAAGAAAATGCTATCACACATGGACGCCCATTGAACAAGCGACCATGCATTCCTGCTTTGCATTTATAAGCAGCAGTGTGATCATAGAACTCAACCTGGCAATATCCTTTTGATTTACCACTTGCCTTTTCCTCATAGAATTTTATATCTTTCACTTTCCCATATTCTGACAATGCAGTTTCAAGGTCTGCATCTGTTGTCCACCAGTGCAGCTCTCCCACAAACAGCACTGTTCCTCGTTCTACACCTGAATGCAAAAATGAATTATCTTGTTGACCTGTACACGCAGTTGAAGATGGACGTTTTCTGTTGGAAGTGGAGGCAGCAGGAGACGAAACTGGACCTATTCTGTCGGAAGGAGAGACAGCAGGAGATGATGTACTTCCCTGTCCAGAAGAAGCACCAAAATTGTTTCCTCCTGATTTTAATGATCCACCACCAACATTCAATCCACCTGCTTTGCCTGATGCTGCAGACTCTCTAAAGCTTACACTTGCATTTCTAGCATGAACTTGGAGTACTTCAGGTACTTCCATATTTGATTCTACTGCTTCTGCGCTTACTTGACTACCCCTATCTTCCAATGGAGAAGCAACAAGTCTGGGTCCAGGAAATAATTGCCTTTGTTCGGGTACAACAAGCTTATCTCCTTCCTCAGTTTTATCATATTGATTTGTGCCTTGGGAACCCTGCTGCATATATGATTCATCGTTCTCATACATTGTATGATTTTTTGGAGCCTTATTACCATTCGATGTAAATGAAGTTGTTGAAGAAGTAGGACCAGGATGCCCAAACCTCAGCTCCTTTTTCATTCCTCCTCTGTTCTGTTTTACCTCGTCATCATTCCAATGGTCCTTTTTAGGACGAGACTGAATAGAAAATTCAGTAATATTCCCACTGATCCCTCCGTGCTCAACTTTATTAATTTCATCGTGTTTGATGTACCCCACACTACCAGCAAAAGGCTCGCCAATTCTACCTTCCCCTGGTATTGGTCCCTTGGTCTGCTCAATTTCATATTGAAATTTTTGCTGGCCCATTCCATTCCCAACATGTTCCTGCTTGGTACTGTGGTAGGCAATCACAGGTGCCTGGATAAAACTCACGTTTAAATCATTGTAAAGATCATCACATTCATCATCATCAGCCCAGGTTGCATCAACTGCCTGATTTGTCTGAAAAATGCTGTTCTGCTCAACTCCTCCAAAATCATCATCCTCAATATCTAACTGCTCCTCTTCAGGTTCCATTATTGTCAAAAAGTCTTGTAAATTACCTATAATTGCACAAGAAGAGATGTAACTATAAATGCATGCCCTAACAGCCTAGACCTGGAAAAGCATACACACATAAAGAACACAATAATTCTTTGTAATTGTAGACACAAAAAGTAACAACTCCATATCTGCAGTCCTGCAAGAAGCAAGAAGTAAAAGCTTGGTGCTCTGCAATTGCACTCACACAAAACCCCCCTCCTCTGCAATAACTCACAAGTGATACAGAACCTAATTCTCTGCCAGCAAACAATTTCTTAATAGAAACAGACTCTCAAACCGTCAATCTTTGTGGAAAAGGTATACGAAGAGCACTACATATAAAACTAGTGCACCTAGAGGGATCATAAAACTTGGAAGTGAAAACCTCAATGTTTTTGCACTAGAAACATCGAGATTTCCTAGTTTATTTATAGATGTTTTAATATAGTAGGTGAAAAAAAAAATTCCTAAATTTTAACTTTTTTGTAATATTATGGTAATTGAAAACATTATCTGTTTTTTTCATTTTATTGTATTAACATTACACACACTGACACTGATTGACAAGCAGAGACATGGGCATCACCCCCACCAGTATTGTAGAGTACATAGCTTCTATGTGTTCGAAAACCCATTTTGTAAAAACTGTTAATACTAATTTTCAAGAGCTCTATAGCAAAGAGGATACTCTAAATCAAAGATGAAACTCTGGACTCTGGATTATATGCTTGGTAAGTAGTTATTCCACCAAAGAATACCTTTCAAATTCGTACCATGTAGTGAGGCAAACTACAGAAACAATAGAACCCTTGAACCTCACCAGAGAACCAATGCCCTAATGGAAAATTCAAGCATTCTTCACAGAATCCAATTTTGCACAAAACCCCTCAACCCTGAACCACACAAAATTATGTATTTGAAGCCCAAACCTAGGGTTCAAGGGAATAAAATCATGGAAGGGGCTTATGTGCAGAATGGCTATGAAATTGCCAGAATATCTCCAATTTGGAAGATTTGTCACACAGAAAAACACAAACAGAGATTGAGATTGCCGGGTGATTACCTGGATCGAACAACAAGAAGAAATGTGTCCGGAAAGTGGAAGAGTTGGTGCCCGGTACTCCACAACCGGGATTTGTGCACAACGGTTATAATAAGAGCCTTGAATGTACGGAGGCGTTGTTTTCGTGTAACTTCAACGCAAAAAGATTCAGATTCTTTACAGGTTTGGAATTCAGTTCCAAATCTTGGTCAGTTGAGCCACTCGTCATAATAATTAACACCGGTTGGCTTGCGACACAATTCTCCCCACAATTTATCTAAGCAAACCTTGCCATAAGTTGAAACCACTAATAACATATAATATATTTATAAATTTCTTATATTATGTATTCTTTAAAATAAAGAGGATCGACACGTACGCCTAGTAAAGAATGAAATTGGGTGTTGTGAATAAGTAGGGGAATAGTTAAGGTGTAATGTTTGGTAGATGGTTTGGGAGCGTTTCTTTCTGTTTTGAAATAAAAAATTTAATATTAATAATAATAATCTATTTTTAAGGTTATACGTAATTTAGACATTAATTTGGTGTATGAGATCTTTTTGTTCATAGGACAAGGGACCTCCTTTAAGTAGTGATGTGACTTGATTTTTAAAGTCTAGTACAGAGGTGTATATATCCTAGTCCCCTCCGGATTTGAACTTATGACCTCCAAGGAGGTGTTAACACCAAAAATTGTCCATATAGCTCTCTATGGTCTAAACCATAAGTAACATCACAATCCCACCATTATTCCCTCTATTTTGACCTTCACAATTAAATTCCACCAAAATTTGTCCAAAACATCATTATTCCTACCCACATAAATACAAGGAAGATGGACATTTATTGCAACATAACCCCCATTCTCCCAAAAAGGACCAAAAACCCTAAAAAGAGAATGGGTCAAAAACCATGGGCAAATACCATGCATAATGAAAAACCATGGACCAATACCATGTGCAAGAAAATCTTGGCTCATCCTAGAAATACATTGTGAAGGTCTCCCCACAACAACTCCTACACTTTGGAACTCCTGAAACCATTTTCAGTCATACATTTTGCCACACCATCCCACGTTGCATGTTGAGTTTACTCCATGCAACCCTTGATCCCATTCCCCTTGACAACCCTTGTTGGAGAAGATCGGAGAACCGAATTGTGGGATCCATTGGACCAATTCCTCAAACGGCTGCAGTGGCCCATTTTTAAAGGTACGAGTATTTGCAATTGTTTTATTACTTAGAAGAAAATGTATAAAATATCAAAAATAAAAATAAAAATAAATATATGTTGCTTGTTTGATAGTCAAGGTTGAACTCCTCCCTTGCACCATGAACTCTATCCTTAGATCTGGTTGATCTGAGGTAGGTGCTTTTGCACATGGCTGGAGAGAAATCTCCACTACAGTTTTGGCGACTCCACTAGATCAATCATCTTGGATATTTGTTTTTGCTGGTTTGTTTTACTTGGGTATCCTTAGACGTCAGAGATTGAACTCCCTTCCGCCCAATCCGAACCAGTCCATTCTTAGTGCCTGCTTCCCCGGCCCTAACTAATGTTTTTTCATAAAAAAATCCATTTTCGGTCGGATTGCACCTTTTCGACAGAAAGACGCGACCTAGGTCGCACCTTTTTGCTTGATAAGCACGACCTAGGCCATGCCTCTTTCCCTAATAAGTGTGACCTGGATCTAAAGTCCAAATCACACATGTCCTACATTACAGAGCGACATATGTCGTTCATGTGGTCCTTTTTAGTGTGATTTGTTGTGTGAAAGCCCATGTTAAGTGCGACCTTCGTTTTTTGGTTGTTTTTCTATCTCGATCGTGACTATTTCTTAGTCCAGTGCGACCCCAACCGCACTTGTTCTGCCGACAGGTGTGACTTGTATTTTTTCCAGTTGTTTGAGGTGTTTCAGACCCATTTCATACCCCTTGTTTGTGGTATGCCCCTGTATTGACTGTATTTTCCTAGATCTGATTACCTACGGCCCCTTGGTGTGTTTTGCAATCCCCTTTTGCTTATATGTGAGCCTATCTTAGTCGAGCTTAGTAGTTGAGACCACCCATGTGTTTCCTACACCCTACAGGAGATCCTTATGTGCTTGTTTACTTGCATATGTTATATTATCACGAAAACACATTTTTTATGTGTTAAGAAACATTTACTTTCAGTACTGTTTTTTATTTTTTAGCATATGAGTCTCTAGCATGAGAGCGTTGGGTTTGTAGAGATCACACTCCACTTGTGCACACATCCCACAACTTAAAATAAATGCTTGGTTCATGACCCCAGGTAGAGCCTAAAATTTATCTTAACTCAACCAACATTGTAACCTCATTTGAGGACCAAAACAATATTGTAGTTAAGTTAGGACATTGGGGATAGGCATCCAACTAACACCCATTTGTCACTTACATCTTAGACATAGTTGTTGTCTTCTAGGGAACCAAAATACTCTAGTATTTGCTGACACAGTCACAACCAGTTTATCGGGGGGCCTCCCACTCTGCGGAGGTAAGCCACAACGAAGGGGTTCCGGAAGTCAAGGTGGAATACTGCACTCCATTATGTATCGAAGGATAACCCTTCATAGTCCTCCTCATGCATTTTGATGACCATATTGGGTGTCGAGGACCAAAGGGATGAAGTACCAGGAAACCATCTTAAATGTGTCATGAATGAGGTAGCCTAATTGCTAGTCTTTTAGAGCTCTTTTACCTGAGGTCCCTCTCGGCAATGGGATTGTCTTAGCCTTTGGTTCTTCCATTTCATATTGTTTGACTATGGATTTCACCACCCAACAAAGGATACGATTTGTGAGAGGCTTCCATCTTGTAGCTAGGAGCTTGCTTGCATTATACCGCATAGGTTAGTGCATCATTTTCTTCATAGGCACTGCTGCTTGTCATCTTTCTGGCCACTTTGTTGTAGACTTTCTTGATGTGACACGTTGTTGTAGTTGAGTTTTAGAGCTCGTTTTTTTCACCTGTGTGCCACCATTTATTAGCTCTCCTTCTGCACACTCTACCCTAGTTGAATTTTTTATCTTGCATTTGCACCCTTGAGCCTTCATTCATCATATAGCACACCATCATGCCTCCATTTCTCCACCATGCTACTCCTAGAGACTTAGGGGGCATACCCCTCAGTTCGGTTCCTTGAACTGTCATCTTCGCATCCATATTTGATGTCGTTCACCACCTTTAGAGCCATACACTTCATCTGAGTCAGATTCGGATTCCTATCAATCCTAACCTACCTTTTTCGCTACCCCATCTAGACCTATGGTTGGTGCACCTCCTAAGCCCTTCCAGGGGGGGATTGTTGGTAGTAGACTTGTGAACGCTCCACTCGTCATACCGAATATCACTTCTTCTAGCCCTATAGGCCCTAGTCCTAGTGGGCCCTTCGCCACCTCACAGACTGTTGTTGGCTCGCTACCCACTAGTGGTGGCTCCACTCTAGCCACCATGGTTCACACCTTTCCTACTTTTATGCATAGGGGCACTGGCCCTTCTACCACTATTCCAACTATTCACACCATTCTAGTGACTGCTTCTACAGTCAAAAGTCAGGCCTACCAACCCCTATTTGTCTGCGGTACCTACATGCCCGCCGACCTCAGCACCATTGTGGATGACTCTATCTGACTGCGGCTATTCCAATCCACACCACTAGTGTTGTAGCCAAATGGTACAATGAGCTGCCCCATGCCACTTATCCTGATTTTTCCTCTTTAGCCTCCATGTTCCTCTTGTAATTTCAACTACTCGTCTGTTACGATAAGGGCATGGAAATATTTTTATCTTATAGATAGAACACTACTACCCACATCACAGATCACATCCATGAGTGGCGTTGCCGCCGTAGTTTGTGCAAAATCTAGCTAGATGACAAGATTTTCCTTGATTGGTTCCTTAAAACCTTACTCCCCTTATCACCAAGGATGTTGCATTCGATCACCCACAAACTTAGGATGAAGCAATCCTCAAAGCACAATAGTTTGACCTTATATATGCCCAAATGGGTTACCTTTACATTATCAACCCTGATGCTGCTCGTGATGGCTCCTCTCGGCAAGATACGTTGGGGGAATCCCATGCTGCTCATGGAGTCATTGGATCCATCACCCAGCACCCTCACCTGTACATGGAAATCCTTTGATATCACCTTACTCCAATAACACTCCTAGTGTTTCCCGACCTGGCTACACCCTAACTTTTCATGAACAACGGCTCAGTTTCGAGCCACACCTTCATATGTGTCTCCCACACCCGTTCCTCATGTTCATGGACCGAATTGCCTAGCACCTGCTTGTAATGGCCAAATGGTGGGATTTACAGCCCCTCTAGTTGCTCCTGCCTACTACCCACCACCTATGCCACCTACACCAATTTTGGCCCCGACTCATCATGTTCCCCAAGGATAGGTCTATGCTCAACAGAACCTCCCCAATCAACTCACCCCTAATAACCAACAAGGGCAAGGAAGAAGACAGAGAGGTAGGAACCAGGGTAACAACCAACCTCAAGGGGAATCAATAAACCAACCCTCCTAACAACAACGGAGCTAATGCCCCCTATACAAAACCCCCAATGTTTGGCTAGACCTAGGAATAACCCTCAATTATGGACTAACCATTCGTGTACCTTTTGTGATGTTTATGGCCATTATACACACCAGTTCCCCCAGATGCATCGAGTCTGCCAACTATTACAAGCCTAAAATTAATGTGAAACCAATGCTACTGCTCCATCATAGCCAAAACCAACACCACAAGGTCCTCCGCCTATGGTGCTACAGAACCCGTTATTGAATCAATGAATGGTTGCAACCCAACCCTTGGTACCATAAAATACCGCAACCACTTCTTTGAGTCAACCCATCGATCTTGGTTTCCATCATCTTATGACATTGTCATCTGACATCAACTTACAGACTTAACGAAACCATTATGGGCTCCACCACAGAAACTATTAATCCCTCCACAACATCTACCTCCACTGCTCTCTATATGTCCTTACATTTGTCGAACCCCCCACAGATGGGACTGCCAAAGTCCCTAGGTTCCCTTTATGTTGCATTGCGAGCAACCCCACTACTAGAGTCGCTCTTAATTACAATATCGTTGTTGACTTGGCCCAATCTCCATATGCCATGTTCTCTCTAGAAGTCTTAAGAACTTGTCCATCGTAATGCAAAGCCTTGTTATCTACTTTAGGTGTCGTCGACCCCTCTGATTCCAGGTTGATCACTTTCGACTTGGATCAAGGAGAACCTTGGATTCCTTCATCTGTAGCCTTCCAGGTTCTTGTCACCGTTCAGAATTTGGTCATTCATCGATGAGGGTGCATCCACTTGCATTATGTTAACCTTCATTTGACAGAAACTTGGATCCCCAACCCTTCAACCCTCAACCACCTCCCTTCGTGCTTACGATGGTCATGTTTCCCAACCACTAGGTGTTCTCATGAATGTCCACATTGAGTTAGAAAGAAAAACTATGTGATCGACATCGAGGTTGTAAATGCTCATCTAGATTACAACTTTCTCCTTGGAAGTAGTTGCATGTACACAATGTGAGTTGTTGCTTCAACCGTCTTTAGACTTTTGATGTTGCCCCATGAAGGGAATATTGTGACCATCAATCAATTAACGTACTACGATCCTAAAGGATCGACCACTCTGGATCATGTCTCCGTACCATTGACACCACCATCGATAGCGTATCCATCCCCTCCTTGTCTTCCGTTGGTCCAGGCCTGTTTACGGGTACTGCTTTGACGAACACCTTTTTCTGCCTCCCACCTCCTCCCTCTATGGTTAACATATTGGATTTCTCCACCATCACATCTGGTAAACTTCCAACCTCATCGCAACCTTAGCCACAGACCATGCCTCCCTGGTCTTTCTCCAAGGAATTATTGGGGTTCATTTCTGGTACATACCATCCCCTTTCTCTTTCCACCATCTAGAATTGTGAGTAAACAATCATTCCTAGTCTAAACCTTCTGGGATTCACTTTGGGAATTCCAGCGTGGTACCTCGATCCACCCAACCACACCTCGACACCACAAATCGTGTTGACACTAGTCCAACCTATTGAGACAGTGTCACACCAACCTCCCGGTACACAACCAACTGATTTTTCATCTACTCCTACACCCCCTCCTCCCATGAATATTGAGGGCAAGGAACCAAAAGCCCCAGCATAACCATGTCCACCATCTGTGTGTGCCTTATGTGATGTCATCAGCCATGAGACACAAAATTGTCCTGATTTGTCGCTTCTTTGAACCCACATGCACACAGTGGTAGAGACCGATGATGCTCTAGTTGTCAATGTCTCAACCATCCTCGCAATTAAGAACAAATCGCTACAAACAAACTACTCATGTGCAGTTTGTGGCATATATGGTCATTATTCCCATCATTGCCTAAACTTGTCTGAGTACCGGTCCCTCCTCATTAACTTCTGCAAGCACTCCTTTGAGTATGAAATCACTATCCTCAAGGAATTTGACCCTCCAACCTATTCCTCAGACACCAACAACAACATATATATGATATCCACTTCCAGTCGTCCTCCCCCCTCCTTGACTGTGGAAGATACCTTGGATCTATCCAGACGCCACTTTCACAATGACAAAGAGATCCTTGAAGCTCTTACAACTCCTGAACATCCTTGGGATGATCTACACCATTGCTCATTTTTCATCCCCAGTGAACCTTCCTCATCGTCAGACCAATTCTCTATCGAAGCAAAAGACTTTATACATGGAAGTGTCGATTGGTTCAAAAACCCAATCTTGGCCCCTTAAGCCTGTGAAGAAGGTAACATGGCCAATATCTCACCAACCATCAAAGTCTATATCTCAATGAAACTTGGGATAATCAAGAATATTACGATCAATTCTGCATGATCTCTTGAGGAAGTCGCCACCTACAAAACACTTTTTTTTCCAAGAATTTCATGATATTTTCGCTTCGTCCTATACCGAGATGCCTAGGTTTGATCTGTCTGTTATTGAACATCGCATCGACAGATGGCTTGATGTTTCCCTTGTTTTCCAAAAACAACGACCCATCGACCTGTCAAAGGCCCCTATCGTCAAAGCTGAGATCAAAAATTGTGCTAAGTAGGATTTATATACCCCATCACGTATACCACTTCGGTTTTCAATCATGTTCCCTTCAATAAAAAAACAAGGAACCATTTGTGTGTGTACTGAATTTCGTGATTTGAATTTGTCTTGTCCCAAAGAAAACTTCCCCACTCCCTTTATTAACCAAATCATAGATGCATGTGCCAGTCATGAATTATTTTCCTTCATGGATGGTTTTTCTTGTTACAACCAAATCCAGATTTGCAAAGAAGATCGATATAAAATCTTTTTTACTACCCCATGGGGCACTTTTGTGTATCGTGTCATGTTGTTTGTCCTTAAAAATGTTGGAGCCATTTTTTAGCGAGCCATAACCTTTTGATTCCACGACCTCATTCATATTATCCTTGTCTATTTAGAAAACCTCAATGCTCGATCTCGGAAGCGTTGCCAACATTTGGATGACTTACGGTAAGTCTTCCTTCGATGTTGCAAATATAATATCCACCTGAACGTCCTCAACTGTATGTTCTACATCCTAGTCAGTTGCTTATTAGGATTCATCGTGTCCCAAAATGAGAATATCATGGATCCCTTTAAGGTTCAATCCATCCTGGATCTTCCCCCTCCATGTACTCTGCGCCAATTGCAGAGCCTTCAAGGCAAGGCCAATTTCTTTCGTTGGTTTATTCTGGACTATGCAACGAAAGTCCATGGATTCTTACACTTGCTCCATACCAAAATTCCTTTTGTGTGGGATGAGAAAGCGCAAGCAACTTTCGATGCATTGAAACAAGCTCTGAATTTTGTTCCCTTGTTTTTTCCTCCCAAATTCACCAAGGAGTTTATCTTGTATGTATTAGCATTTGAAAATGCCATCGTTGGAGTCTTATTCCAAGAAGACAATGCTCGTTAAGAGCATGTGATCTATTATGTGAGTTAGAAACTTTTTGGACCACCATTACATTACTCCCATGAAGAGAAAATGGCTCTAGTTGTTGTCTTTTCAGTGCAGAATCTACATCATTACATTCTCATGAACCGAATTCAAGTTGTGGCTGATTCCAACCCCATGCATTATCTCTTGATCCGCCTCCTTGTCCAAGGTCGTGCCACCAAGTGGATTGTCATTCTCCAAGAGTACGACTTGGAATTTGTCACACCCAAAAGCACCAAAGCTTTGGCATTAGCTTCCTTGATGGCATACTTCCCATCGTCGTATACCTCGCCTCCTATCACAATCAATCTCCTTGATGAATTCTTATTCGTAATCTCTACGGAAGACCTGTGGTATGGGGGAAACCTCCTTTACTTGTGCACCCAAAAATTTAGTCCCCATTTAAGCCGTGAATATCATCGTCGCATCCAACATCAAGCTACTCAATATCTCCTTATCGATGATGTTTTGTACCACCGCGGTGTAGACACAATATTGTGTCATTTCCTAACCCATGATGAAGTCGAATAAGTCTTGAATGATTGTCATAGTGGAGCTTGTGGTGGCCACCTCTCTGGTTTGGCTACTACCCAAAAGATTCTCTGAGCCAGTAATTTCTGGCCCGTCGTCTTTGCTAATTGCATTCATGCAGTTAAACACTGCCGTAGTTTCCAACTCTTTTCCCCAAAGGTAAGGACACCTCCCACGTCGCTACATCCTTTTGTCATAGTCGGTCCCTTCTGCAAATGGGTGATTGACTTCATGACTTATAACCTTCCTTTTCCTGACGACCATAAATACATCATTATGGTTGTTGATTACTTCACCAAGTGGTTTGAACCCATGCCAACCTTCAATTGTAAGGTTGAAACTGCAACACTCCTATTTTTCAATCACGTTATCACTCGTTTCAATGTTCCCCTCCTTCTATCCTTATACCACGGTTCTCACTTCGAGGATACTATTTGGACAGATCTCTCCATCCTGTTGAATTTTGAACACTAGTATTCCTCTTCTTATTATCCTCAGGGAAATGGCCAAGTTGAGGTTGTCAACAAGATCCTCAAAATCATGCTCCAACGAATGGTGGACAAATAAAATACCAATTGGCATCACTTTCTCTTTTTCACCATATGGGCATACCAGACATTGACCAAAACCGCCAATGATTTTACCCCATTCCATTTAGTCCACGGCGTGGAGTCAGTTCTTCCCACTGAATGCAAGATTCCATCACTCTGCCTTGCTGTCGAGCCTCTATCTGATACTTCACCATTGGAAAAACACCTACTTATGTTTAAATAGACCTATGAGGATTGTCGTGCTTCTCTCCAAATGATTGAAGAAACTAAGATCCGATCGAAGTCCCATTTGAATCCCACATCCACCTACGCATATATAACGAGGGGGACCTTGTCCTCGTCTACTATCAAGCTAATGATAAGACTAGAAAAGGGAAGATCGAATCCATGTGGTATGGGTCTTATGTCATCCATCGATGTCTTGGAAAAGGGGCATATCTCCTCGTTGATTCCAATGGTCACCTATTGAAGAATCCCCGCAATGGGATCTACCTCAAGAGATTCTATGCCTGAGATGACCAACCTAAATACCCTTGTATCATAGTTTTTATTTCTTGTGCATCGTGTTTACCATGAGTCTCGCAGTTTATTTCCTTGGTTGTTCCAGATGGATCCTACTTTTACCTCCTATTTTGGTTTCGTTAAAGGAGCAAGTAGATGGTCTCCTAATCTCCCTACCACATGAGTTGATCCATATCGAATAAATGTGTGTTGGTATTGCTACCAACAACTAGGCTGAGTACGACAGTGTTTATGGTCTCCTGACCACCGCCCTTCACTTGGGTATTCGTTGCCTTTATGTCTTCCTAGAATCCCAGCCGCTTGTCACCCAGTTGAATAAATGCTACCAGGTACATGACCCCCGCCTCTTTAGAAATTTCTCGTGCAATAGACACTTGGTTAGACATTTCGAATCCATTTCATTCATGCATGTTCCTAGAAGTCTCAATAGTGTAGCATATCAAATGGATAATGATGTTCTAGAGTGGCACATCAATTATCACATATAGGAAATAAATTGCATCATGCATCATCATATAGTCATGCATACATATGCCATATACATCATTTAGGCATATTCCTCATCATAAAAAGAGACTCATAAGACACCCAAAAATACCAAAAATATGCATCCACGTGCATCCATATCATAATATCATAATCAGTACAAAAAAGAGAAGCCCCACAAGCTTTCTCATCATACATTTAATACAAAATTCCCAATGCTCAAATGCATTGGGGGCAACATCACAAGCTGCTAGTCCGAGTCATCCTCCTTTGACTTGGTGTCCTCCTCATTGTCCTCCTCGTAAATTGTGCTCTCATCCTCCATCGACATATCTCCATGTGTCGCTGCTCTAACTGTTAGTGATTGAGAAAAATATGAAGATAATTGAACTTTAAAAATTTAATCCACAATAACAGTGCATGTAAATCTCATCAATAATCCAAAGACATAAATCAAACCATAGAACACATGACATACCCTTGGAAAAGCCTCCACTGATTCGGAGGATAAAAAACCTAGAAAACAATCTTAGAGTATGATTGATAAGTGGAAGAGAATGATTACAACACAATAGCATATTTCTTTCACTGAGAGCACTAGAGACTAGAGATCAAATGGAACACTGTATCTAACTTTCCAAGTGCATAACACTTTAATAACAAGTCAAATTAGGTTATACAAAAAAAAATAGAATGGTTGCATGCATTAGTAATTTATTAACACTTAGAGTACTGATACATCTTTCAATCATGCACCCCCATTGACCTGGTGCCAAGATGGCACTCCATAATTATCTCCCACTAGAAGATATGCACCCTCACATAATTAACTAACTCTAATTGAGTTGTTAATTGAGTGTACTGAACTGAATTGGATGGAACTACATGCAATTGAATGGAACTGAGTGTAACTGAATAGAATTGAGTGTAACAGAACATAACTGAATGTAATTGAATAGAACTGAATGTAACTGAACAAAACTAGTGCTTCTCCATTAGTGTCAACTTCAACAACCACTTGCATTAATTAAGGAGTTGATTCCTTAATTAACTAAACTTGTTTACCATAATGAATACTCAAATGATGTCTTATCAATTTGAGTTCATTGGTGGAAACATGGGAGATTCAAATTCTCTCTCTATCTCTATTCTTATATTAATTATCTATCCATGGTCCATATGTGTTTTCATAAATTTTATATCATATCATACTCATAAGATCATTTCCGAACCTATGATCATATGTATTAGCCCAGTTCATATAGTCACATGCTAAATTAAATCACTCTAGGGGTAGGTAATCCCTAAAGGAGACTTGTAGCACCTATTGAACATGACTATCCATACATTGCATAATATATCCTCGAGACTTACTAACAACATAAGTCATGCAAACTTAATATACCATAATTTCCGAACTTTACACAACAAGTCTTTGACCTTAACATAAGGTCATGATCTTAACCATAAGATCCTAGTACAAGCATCTCTCCCGAATAGGACTTGATTAAGGTCCTAGCTTGATATACGACAAGATATTTAACTTAACATAATAAGTAAGTGAACTTAATACAACATAAGTTCCAGACTTGACAAAACAAGTCTCATGGAGAGGATATGAATCTAATTACAACATAGATTCCAGACTCGATTACAACATGAGTCTCATCGGAATGAATCCTGAAGTTGTACTCTCAACACTAGCATACTCAACAACCATTGTGATCCTCCTCATCATAGATATGCACTCAGGAGGGGCTCGGTAGCATGAGATGATCAATTCGTCTAGATACTACCACCCATCGTCGGTGAACCCCTCCAGTATCCTCTCCACATCCATCCACAATGAGTCTGATGTAGCACTCTGTCACCTCCTCTACCCGTGAGTGGTTGGACCTGGCCCCTCCACTTTACCCCTGCATCGTTGGTATCACACTGGAGCATGTAGTCCCACATCTACACATGCACACAATATGTCATCGGTATCAATCACATGTATGATATAGCTACCACTATGATACTAAACCACTATATATGACTGAAACCACAAAGAGTCATGTATACATACCATCTAGTCCCCAAACTTGTCGAAGAGGTCAAGGCATCTCCATATCTCCTCGGTAGTCCATGCCTACGTATGGATAATCCTCAATGAGGATAGGAAGTTGTTGCCACTTTGCAAAAATCTCATGCGTGAAGAAACAACCTACAAATATGCCTCCCTCCATGATCATCATCTCACACTACTACTTCATCTGAGGATTGCGTGGTCCCTCGTCACGCACCACCAGATGCGGTCGCAATGTCGGTAATTGCTCAAAGAAGAATGAGTACAAAAAGGATGGGAAGCAAAAATCCCCATCCATTAGGCTAGCTGGGTTCAGCCCACACTAAACCGCTGTCAGGTACATCTGGGCCCACCCCTAGTAGGTTCCCCTCAACACACTCTCAACCATTAGTAACTGGCCGCCCGAGATCTTATGTGGACCTTTAAATCCCAGTATCTGCACCATGATCACTACCACTACATGAGTATCTAGACTCTCGATGTCACACACAAGTATGTATGACACATGCACATAAGTCATGGCATAGCAATTTTAGGCACACAGGTCATCCATTAAAACCCCCCTCAGGAGTTTCGATGAGATATCGCTGATAACACCCAATAATGGGAGACCAGTAAAAAAGTACACGTCTTGGAGGGTGATATCTAACTGCTCACCCTGTATGATGAAGCACTCTCCATCTCTATCCCAAAATCTCACTAGCTTGTTTAGCAATAAATTTGTTGAACGCATTAAAGGGATATGAAAGAACTTCAGTAGCCCACTCTGAGCCAACATATCATGTACTACAAAATCCTCTTCAACTTCATCTTTGAGGTCCTATATGTTTCTCTCCCACCATCCAATCCATCCTGCACATCCAAGAAGTCCTAGTTAGACCACGTTCAACAAAAAATTCCATTCTTGTCTAGGTTGCTCCTATCAAGCATTTTTGTGCAACCCAAGTTATGCAAAAAACATCTAATAGGTGTGACCTAGGTCGCGCATATCTCTCAAATAGGTGCGGCTCAGGTCATGACTGTTTCCCTAATAGGTGTGATTGGGTTGCACCTTTCTGCTAAAGAGGTGCAACTTGGTTTGCGCATTTTCCCTCAGCCAAGGTCCCTAGAATGTGAAAAGGAAAAAATAAATGCATGAAAACGACGGGTTAGGTGAGAGCCCTCACTTGCAACTCACATATCACGAAACCACCAGTCCAATAAGAACAAATCAACATATTTTCTCCAGGTTCCTTTGATCCAAGTGAACACTAAACAATGAAAATTACATGTGTCATGTGCCCCCCCCTTGTTTATAGGCCTCCATTTGGTCAACTCCTTATTTCAAGCACCATCGAGTCATCCAATATCCATTTTTCACGTCGTTTGCACCAACATGTTTGGTTTTTTGGACTCTGTCCACCTATGGGACTCATGTCTCATGCTCTCCCTATTTTTTTTGGTCCATTTCTTGGACTTACCTCGATTTGTGTGCCACCAGGAAAGTTAAACCCCTTCAGTATTGGCATGTTCATGAGCCCTCCGCTTCATCCATACTGCAAAATTTCCCTTATGATACTACAATTCATCATCCCACAAGGACGCCCCACCAGTGTTCCATTGTTATTTTTTCTCCCCATCAGCCATGGTCCCAACACTGCCTCTTTTGGCACATTCAACACTTCCTCCTTGATCGACTGACCATTATAGAGTTTCTGTTAAGCTCTTTTCTGACTCCTTTAAGAATGAAAAGATTGTTGAGCACACTTTCTTCCTTTCATGCTTGTTAAAGTATTTGAAAGGACATCTATGTGGCATCGTTTATCCCTTTTTCAGACTACGTAGACCAATTAAAGAAAATGACTACCCTAACACCTTCTAGCTAGGAATGATTCTCTTTGTATCCTTTTATGTTTTTTTGGACATTGGGACCCTAATTTATGAAAAAAATCACTTATGGGTTGTATTTAAGCTCTTTTCCAACCCTCTCATAAAGAAAATATAGCCAAGAAAACTTGGTTTCTTTCATGCTCATAAAAGTATTTGAATGACTGCCTATCAGTATAGGTTTAAAATTTTTCAACCTGATTGGAATACCTACGGAAAAGAAGTCTCTTTCCCTCTTTCAACTGGGAGATTTCTCCTTTGTACACTTTTATCCCTTTTTAGGATTAGGAGTCTACTATACAAAAAAGAGACCCGTTGGAGTCCTCTTCATGTTTTTAGACTCTCTAAACATGGAAACACCATAGAGCATTTATTGTCTTGGGCTTGATAAAAATCCACGAGACAGTATCATACTAAGCATACTTCTATCCCTTCATCGAGCTCCTTAAACTATGAAGAAGGACCAAACAGTGCCTTTCGGTGCCCACATATATTTCATATAGTCTCACATTATGACAACATTACCCCCATTGGGTCGCCTTTGTTCAGAGTAATCTACGATGAGTCTCCATTGGATCCCTTGGATATCATTTGTTCAGTACCTTCCCCAAGTATCTCCCATTGCAGTCATCTCCTTGGTTCCACAACTATGATTCCCTCCCCATGAATCAATGTCATTTGATGCTAGGTCAGCCTTGCCGATATACTCTAAACAAAGTAAGTATGAGTCCCTTGCAATCCCCTTCCCATGTTCCCCATTTAATGTCTTAATCCCATTATTATTTCTATATCTCTGGTTGTCCCCCCCATTCTTGTATCAAGGAAACCTTGTTGCCTTGGTAGTTGCAGGTCTCCCTTTGTCGACGTCAACACATCTACACTATAGGATAAACCCAGAGGTCCATGTATCTTGGTTTCATCCACCTCATTGATGAGTTCCTTGGACCACTTGAAAGGATTCCTTGGTTCCCTTTGGGTTGGTTGTGTTTCATGTGATTGACTTCATCTACATTATCACACTATTGAGATTCATACAGGGTATTGGTTCCTTCATTATTTGATCGAAGACCCCGGTTGTCACCAGACTCTAGCACATTGGTGAGTCTATTTGGGACCCATAGAGTATCATGTCCCTTGTGATATCTGGGTTGCTTTGGTGATAATGTTCATAGGCCCCTCAGTATCATGCTTCCGTATATCTCTAGTATCATATGTTGTTTATTGTACCTCATAGATTCTGCATCTCAGTCATTGAGTCCATATAGTTGTGTACATCTTCAGGCTCAGTAGAGCATCAGTTGTTGTGATATTGCATTTCGAGAGAATGCCATCGTTTCTGTGTACCAGTTCTTTAGATTTGTATTTGTATTCAACCTCCCATTAAGGCCATCATTATGTACTTCCAGTTGTATGTATTGATCGACTCCCATTGTTTGAGCCTTGACCCCCATTTGTATATTGAGACATTGATACGAGCACGGGTATGCATTCCTCATCCATATATATGTCTGAGATTATGTGTACCTCATCCAATTTTCAAAAGTAATATAAATAAAAAGCCACCGCAGTTCGGATGAGGAGACTCCCAATCTCAACAGTTCTCTCCAATTTCTCCACTCTTGTCACCATTTCTCCCTTGATCCTATGATGTATGTTGGGCATACGATGAGCTCTTGTCCTCACACATCAGGGGGTAATATGTTAACACCAAAAATTGTCCACATAGCTCTCTATGGTCCAAACCATAATTATACATCATAATCCCACCATTATTCCCTCTATTTTGACCTTCATAATTAAATCCCACCAAAATTGGTCCAAAACATCATTATTCTTTCCCTCATAAATACATGGAAGATGGGAATTTACTGCAACATAACCCCCATTCTCCAAAAAAGGACAAAAACACCCTAAAATTAGAATGGGTCAAAAACCATGGACAAATACCATGCACAATGAAAAACCATGGACCAATACCATGGGAAAAATAATCTTGGATCATCCTATAAATACATTGTGAAGGTCTCTTCACAATAACTCTTAAACTTTGGAACTCTCAAAATTCCATACTTTTGAAACCATTTTCAGTCACACATTTTGCCACACCATCCCACGTTGCATGTTGAGTTTACTCCATGCAACCCTTGATCCCATTCCCCTTGAAAACCCTTGTTGGAGAAGACCGAAGAACCAGATCATGGGATCCATTGGACCAAATCCTCAAACGATTGTAGTGGCCCATTTTTAAGGGTACAAGTACTTGTAATTGTTCATTAGTTAGAAGAAAAAGTATAAATTTAAAAATTAAAAAAATTGTTGCTTTTTTGATAGTCAAGGTTGAGCTCCTCCCTTACACCATGAACTCTATCCTTAGATCTGGTTAAGCTCCTCCCTTGCACCATGAACTCTATCCTTATATCCGGTTGATATAATGTAGGTGATTTTGCATGTAGCTGGATAGAAATCTCCACTACAGGTGGAACCACATGTTCTTAACTGTTAGGCCCACTCAGATGTATGACACATCGATGTTATTATGATATTTTTCTTTAGAGCTTTGGTAAGACTTTTATTTTTCTTCTCTTATTTGGTATTTGGTATTTCTTCCTCAATTTAAATTCCTCAATGTAAAGATTGTGTTTTTAAAACTAGTTTATTAAAAAAAAATTGTATTTCAATAAACAAAACACATAATTACATCAAGAAAAAACTAGACACCATGAACATGATATTGCTAACAATCCAAGTAAATAAAAACAATTTTACATAGATATGAAGAAAAGGGTCTCCATAGAAACCCAAAAGCTGTTGATTTTTCCTAAGCAACATCGAGAGCCATTCTCTTGGAGAATGGAGACATCTAGTCAAGTACTAGGATGGGGAACTAGTCTAGCACTAGGGGAACTCAACCTTGAGCTAAGTAGCCATTCCTTTGAATGGATACATCTGGTCGAGTACTAGGATGTGGAACCAGTCTAACACTGGGGGAACTCAGCCTTGAGCTGAGTAGTCATTCTTTGAATGGAGACATCTGGTATAGTACCAGGATGTGGAACCAATCCAGCACTGGGGGAACCCAACCTTGAGCTGAGTATCCATTCTTTGAATGGAGACATTTGGAAAGTACCAAGATGTGGAACCAGTATAGGACTGGGGGACTCAGCCTAGGGACGAGGGCCATTCTATGGGAGAATGGAGGGACTTGCGTGGTTACCAAGTATTTGACCTTGAGTCAAATGATTGTTGATCGGAATATTTCACCTCCTGCGGACAGCAAGGTGTTCCCCTGGTCTGAATGGTTCAGATCCAGAACAAGTGGATCATAGAGGTTGATAAATCCCCCTAGAATCTGTAGATATTTGGAATACAAGGCCTTGATAGTTCACCTGTGTACATGCAAAAGAGTTCAACACGAAATGAATCAAAGAAACCAGAATATGATCTACTAATCTATGCTAGTGACTAAGGAATCTAGCAATATATATCTGAAATCAAACATCAACAATATATATGGGAAAGAAAATCAACTTGCATTAGAAATATGAAGAAGTTTACAACCAAGCCTTAGTGTTGACATGCATCTCCATGAAACCAACTCTTCATCCCCAAAAGCTATGACTCTAGCTCTCTATGCTCTCTCCAAATGATCTTGGGCCAAGAATCAGTCCAACAGCATAAAAATACCTTCAATGTTCTCCCCTCAACCATGGCTATGAGCTCATATATATAGGGATTTAATGGATAGATATGGTTGAGAAATTAGTGGGTGAGGTGGCCTCTAAGATCCTAGGATGAGGGATCTCGAGCTCAACAAACCCACAACAGTAGGGATAAGGGATATCTCGAGGCTTATCATCTAGAAGCCTCGAGAAGCTTCTCTTTTCCCCCTTTTACCCAGGGTAGTGCAATTCTCCTTCTATGACAGAACAGTTTTGGTAATAACCACCTATGGACCAAGGGTGACAAGCGGTGGCACCGCTTGTGGATAATCGATGAAAAGTGGTGCGAACAGGGGTACCGCTCATGGATAAGGGAGGATGAGTGGTGCTGGGAATTTGTATGATAGACTAATAAGAAACCATTTACTCTTCACTCCAGAAGCTGGGATTTAGGGCAAGTAGGTATGTCAAAGGTCTTATCACATGATGGTGACAGGATTTTGGTATAACAGGATGCCCCCCAAAGCATGAGTCTTAGAGTGATACGATAAATGAGAGCTTTGAGAACAAGTCATTTCCAGGAGATAAAAATGTTGGCTCGATTGGAGTATGCATTCAAGTAGGCATCTGTAGTACATTAGTATGTTGACTTATAGACACAAGTAACCAAACTCATAGCTGCAGACCAATACAAGGCAGATCCATGAGTGGAATAAACAAGCATGGCTACTAGAATATAGCGTAGATCCATGTGATAGAGGACTCAAACTTGGACATAGCTACCAGACATACAATGTAGATCTATGTCATACAAACACAAATTTGAGCATAGCCATGACCATAAAAATGTGGATCCATGCTAGATATACAAACTCCATCGCAACTTGGGGAATGAGCCCTTTTAAACAAATACCCAGGGTATTCATCTCGTCTTCCATAAAGTACGATTCTATCCATGTGATTACAATGATCTGAAGTCAAACATGGTAGAAACCACTTGATTACCGGCCAATGATGTGAACCATTAACAAGTGCAAGGGAGATCATCATTAATGTCAATGATTCCCAAGGTACTCTAGTACAATCTACTGAGTGCGAATAGATGTCTTGATGTCGAACACCCAGTCGATTCCATCGATCAAAGGTCAATGATGTGAACCTATGTCGAGAGCGAGAGAATCTGTCATTAAGGCATATAGATCTCAAGGTACTAAATATTGTTTCTAAGACTATTTCCCGGATGATGAGCTGACATCGACGGGAATAGTCTCGTCGAAGGAGGGCCATGATGAGTCCCACATCGACGACACGAAACTCGGAACATAGTTCTGGAATGATGTGAACATAGTAACCATATGACTGACTCAAATATACTGACACAAAGGCTGTGTATATTGTAGAGGTAAGACTTCTTTAGATTCCCTTTGAACATCGGGCGGCATGACAAAATGACTTGGTAGCATGACTAGACAGGACAGATACACAATGCGACAGTGGACAATGCATTCTTTTGAAAGACTCAAAGGATTGGCATGACTCATGAAAGTGGATCGTCACGGAGATCAGCTGAATACCCAATTGACTGACATGATTGTGCAGACAAGTGCCATGTTTAAAGGTAACGACAAACAATTACCATTATTTGCAAAATGACTCCCTTTCCCATTTTCCCCATCATGATCGATGAGTGCCTCTTTTCGATTTCATGAGTTCAAAGAGGGTAACAAACACTTGATATAGCTTGTCAGAAGACAAGTCCAGTCCCATATGTTTTACAAACCTGAGAGAGGAGGGGTTCCTTCCCAAAAATGGGTCTTTCAATGTTTAATTTAACGAGTCCACCGAAAGAAAACTCGGTATCGTTCATGTTTAGAGAGTCTGAACGAATACGGAAGAAGACTCCATAGGGGTCCTTTTTCGTATGATTTAGTCTCTAAGGTCCAAAAAAGTATAAAATCATGCCTCAAAGAACTATTCCAGTCATGATTGGCTGGAGTGTTCCTTTCTCGTAAATAGTACTGTCCGAACCGAGAAAGAGATAACCTACTGTCAGACGAACGACTCTTCAAATACTTTAACGAGTGTGAAGAAGACAAGATCGCTCGACAATCTTTTCATATTTAAGGAGTCTGAAAAGGGTTTAAAGAGAACTCCATGGAGTTTCTTTACACAATGTCACTTTTTACGAGCCTGGAAATATTAAAAAATGGACTTGACTATCTTTTCATGTTTAAGGAGTCTAAAAAAATATGTGAAAACAAGACTCCATAACGTTTCTTTACACAATGCTGTATTTTACGAGCCTGGAAAGAAACTTGAACTAGACTCGAAACTTTGATACTAGATTTTAACGAGCATGACAAAGTGTCGTAATAAATGCTCAACAGCCTTTTCCATTTTGTGAAAGTACGAAAAATCCATAAACAAACTTTCCAAAGCCTTTACTAAAGTCAACCTGCAGACAACTCATAACAAGTGTTAAATGCATCCAAAATCAACATTGAGGGATTACGACAAATAGATTTTGACCAGAACATGATGTAATATCAAAACTATACTAAGTCAGACCCAAAAAATGTCTATATAAGGCAAGTAAATAGTAAAAAATCAAACATTTCACTATTTACCTCTAGCAGAGAGCACTTGGAGCATTTTTTAGCCAGATCTTCCACAGCTGATATCGGGAGTTTCCACCGTCCGTTTTCAGTCTCGTCAGTTGCAGGTAACAGCTAAGACCTTCTTCTTTCATTTCAAAGTTTTTATTTTGGGATTTGATGGGGTTTTAGGCCTATTTGGCAAGCCCTAAAATCCTATTTGCGGGCATCGCAGCTACCCCTTGTGGGATAGGCGGTACCTCTAGAGAACCGCGCCAAGAACAAGGTGGACAGGTGGTGCCATCGCCTGTCTCCAACAGGGCACATGAGGTGCCAATCATGGAGAAATAAAACCAATGATATATACAAAATTAGCTCATTATTTTGATTTATAATGATTTAAGGATGATATTGATGTATACCATTGTTGTTTTGCCAAGTCTAGGCTTCCAAAATATGGTGATATGGAAGGAGAGAACACATGATGATGAGGATGCCGCTACTGAAAGGAATCCGGTTTGTATTTCCGCACTCCGAAACTGTGGACTTCTAAAGTTCTTCTGAACACCAAGCATGGTGTCCCACGAGAGACTACTGGAACACATACTAAGAATGTGGAATCCAGAACAACAGTATTTCGAGGTGGGGGCACATATACTTATAGTGGAGGTAGAGGACAGCTACTTCCTGACTGCCCTATTGAGACGGGGTGCTCCTATCTCATTGACAGGTTCCTGTGGCGGGGACATTACCACCAGAGAGCTCATAGATCGACACTGTGCACCAGCTACAGGCACATCGGGGAAGAAAATCCCCATCAGGGCAGTGATAGATAGGGCTCTACGGATTGTTTCGTTCACCATGCAAAGGGTGGTGGGGAGCCAGGGCATACATCAGGCTTCTAGGGCACATATGTTGTATGCCCTAGAGGTAATGGAACCTACGGTGTTCAATTGGGTGGAATCATTACTTCCAATCTTCAAGGATCAATTGACTAAATGTCGGTAGGGGGAGCTGAAGCAATTCGGCTTTGGTTCCATCTTAGCTTGTTTCTTCTTTGAGCAGGTCCCCCAGATGAGGCCCCAGGTGAATTTTCAGAGTCTGAGAGCATGGGACCCCCATATGTTGAGGTGGGTCTAGATCATGGCTTGCACAGGAGCGGGTAGGGGTAGAGTGAAGTTCTATGATGCGTTCTTCAGATGGCTGCAGGATCAGATGCTCATGGTCGAGGACTATGCCTATGCAGGCACAGATTTCACAGGTGATCCTAACCTACCACTCCCGCCTGGAGGGCAGTGGGGAGACATTGGTAAGAAACAAGAAACCCTAAAGATGAAAAAATGTTTTTATGTTTTTTATGTTTTATATTTTTTATGATAGGTGACGAGACCTGTTTGTCTTCATGCAGATGTTGGAGCAGCAAGGCCTAGAGGAGCATCTCCATTAGACAGGCGAGCCAGAGCTCGCTTCATGCCACAGGGTGATGATATCACCGGGGAGGTGGAGGAGAACCTTGAGAGGTTGACTCTGGACATCCCAGATGCTGACATAGATGACCTCCTGACTAGATATCAGAGATCTACGGTGGGAGTACCAGGCCGATTCAGCAGGCTACTTCGCAGGGTGGCTCGAGCAGTGATGTGCTATCACAAGCACCACTAGTGGATGAGACATGTATATTGGAAGCTGATAGCTTCAGGATTTTGTATGATGATTTTTCCTGAAAGCCTACATGCTTCAGATGAGGTCTCGGGACCTAATTTTTGTAACATTTTTCGTATATATATATACAGACTTTTACATGATGTTTATACGTTTCAAATGGATGAATGCATTTTCTATGAGTTCTATGTGTCTTTAAATGTTTATTTACAATGTACCATGTTTGATTAATGTCATGAATGGGCAATATGCCAATCTAGGATGTAATTAGCCAATGAATCAGCAACTACATTATGTTCCCTAGGGATATGCCTATATGTAATGGTTCCAAATGATATTTCTAACAAACGTACCCTCCGAAAGAGGTGGAGGAGAACTGGGTTCCTAATGGTGTAGACATGGTTTAAATGACAAACCTCAAGCTAAGAGTCCATCAAGACTACTAGATCACGGACATCCTGGGAGGCAGCTTCAGTCAGAAGACCGATGACTGCTTCATACTCAGCGATGTTATTAGTAGCGGGACCTAAGCAAACCGCTCCTGAACTAACCAAATCTTCAGCTGGGGAATATAGAACCCAAGTAGCCGAGGCTAGATTCAAGGTGTGGCGGCAAGCACCATCAGTGAAGCCGTAGAAAGCCATATGCATGACCAAAACATGGTATAAATAGATGCGGGCACAAAAACTCAAAACCATCTTGAAAATACTGAGAACACATTGAAAGTCAATCAATATACATATATACAAGATACCATCCAAGAAGACCTAGGTGTAGTACCTTTTCAGGTACAACCCATTGCGAGGTTTCCCCAAAGGGATTCCATCATAATATACCAACTCATAGGCTCCTTTCTCTAACACCTTGGAAATAATGAAAGGTCCATACCACATGATATCGAACTTAACCTTTCATAGCTTGTCATATCTCTGGTCATAAGTCAAAACTAGGTCACCCTCGTTGAAAACACGAGGCTGTACAGATTTATCATACTGCACCTTGACGCATTTCTTATGTGCCTCATTAGCCAAGGTAGCATCTCTACGAGTCTCATCAAGGTTATTCAAGTACAAAAATCTTGCTTCCTCTGCGGAAGTGTCTGGGATAAGTTCGACGGTGAGTTGTAAAGATGGAATCTGGCATTGGATAGACAAGACAACTTCAAGTCCATAGACAAGCTGGAATGGCACGAAACCAGTAGCTGTTTTCACGGAAGTCTGATAAGCCCAAAGAGCAGAAAAAAGAACAAGATGCCAATTGGATTTATGATCTCCAACCATCCGACGAAGCATAGTTTTCAAAACCTTGTTAATGGCCTCTACCTGACCATTAGCTTACAGATAATACGGTGTAGAGTTTTCATGGCGAAAACCTAGCTTGGCACTCAATTCCTCCATCATTTGATTACGGAAATGGGATCTGTGATCAGTGACGATGGACTGTGGAACTCCAAATCTAGCGATGATATGATTGAACAAGAAGAGAGCGACAGTCTTACCATCTTCTGCATATGTAGGCATGGCCTCAGCCCATTTTGTAAAATAATCCATGACTACGATGATGTAACCATGCCCCCCGACTGAGGTAGGTTTACAATGCATGAATTCAATCCCCCATTTGGAAAAAGGGCCAACGGCAATGACGGGGTGAAGCAGAGCAGGATGGGTGCGCTTTTTGGGATAAAAATGTTGGCATGGTGGGCATTTCTTAACAGCCTCATGATAGTCTTTGAAGATAGAAGGCCAGAAATAGCCAGCGTGAAGGATTTTCTAGGCTGTAGCCAACCCATATAAATGACCGCCACATGCTTTGGAGTGGAAATCATTTAGCATGTGTTCAACCTCCTCATGAGTGAGGCATTGCGGGAGAATGGAGTCAATCCCACATCTATACAAGGTATCATGCAAGATAAGGGAGTATTTCACATGGTGACGAATGCGGTGATGATCATCACAAGATAGATGCGACTGAAAATGCTAGGTTTGGAGATAAATCAACAAATATCCATACCAAGGATCAGTAGTGCTAATTAGGAACATGAATTCATTCAAAAATGAATCGCTGGGCTCAAATTCCGTGGTAGCACAGGGAAGGTCACATATAAGCTCGACAAAAACCAAGGATTTCTTTGATGTAGGCTTAGCAAACTCAAGATCGAACTCTTGAAGGATGACGATCCAATGGGAGTACTTGCCCCTGAGTACCTAATGAGTCAGAATGTAGTACAATGGGTTCTAGTCTGCCAATACGGTGGTAGTGCGAAGCAGAATGTAATGACGAAATTTTTGCACAGCAATGATCGTGGCCAAAGCTAGCTTCTCCACATGTGAATAACGAGTTTCGAAATCAATAAGATTCTTACTGGCGTAATAAATCACATGCTCCTGACTGTGGAGATTGTCCTGCACTAAAACCATGGCGATGGTAGTAGCGGAGGCAGCAATATACAAGAGAAAATCCTTTGAATAGTCTGGGGGGTGTATCATGGGTGAATGAGTCAGAGCATGCTTAAGACTATCAAAGGCACATTGGGCCTGGTCATCCCAGAAGAATGGAGTGTTCTTCTTGAGGAGACGCATATAACCGTGCGTTTTCTCAGCGAAATTGCACATGAAACGACGGAGAAAGTTTGCCTTCCCTTGCAAACTTTGGAGTTCAAGGATGGTGGTTGGGGCTCGTATATTAATGATGACGAAAATCTTCAAAGGATCAATCTGGATGCCATCTTTGGATACCACAAAGCCAAGCAAACGTCCCGTCTCAACGCAAAAAACACATTTATGCAGATTGAGCCGTATATTATAATGACAACATCTCAGGAATATGTCTCTAAGATGACCGGGATGGTCCTCCCGTCGCTGTGAATGAGCAGGGAGGTCGTTAAGGTATGGTTCAACAATATGTTTAATTTTGTGAAATGCATAGGACATCGCACACTGGAACATGGGACCAGTGTTTTTCAAGCCGAAAGGTAACTTCTTATACGCAAAGGTTCCCCATGGGAAAATGAATGCCATCTTATGATGATCGACGGGCAATATCTCAATCTGATTATAGCCGGAGAAGCCATCCATGAATGAAAAGATGACACTTCTAGCACAGTTGTCGATAATATGATTGATGTGTGGGGTAGGAAAGTTGTCTTTGGGACAAGCTTTATTTAAATCCCTAAAGTCGATACAGACTCTAATGGTGCCCTATTTTTTATTGACAGGGACAATTTTCGATACGCATTCCGTCAGAGGTACAGGATAAATAAAACCAGCTTTTAGAAGCTTTTCAATCTCAGCTTTAATAGCTGCGGCCTTCCTAGGATGGACTTGCCTAAGTTTCTGCCTGACAGGTTTAGCCATGGGATACGTTTTAATCTCATGAACCACAATGGAAGGGTCGATCCTCGGCATCTCTTCATAGTACCAGGCAAAAATATCACAGAATTCCTTAAAATGTGCCTTATATGCTTCAGATTCATCTGTGGAGCAGTTCTTCCCAACATGAACATGCTCAATAACATCAGGCTTGGCTGATATGTCAATTGGGTTCATCTGAGTAATGTTGCAAAGGTTTCCTTCAGAATCTGTATCTTGCAACAATATAGGACTTTGTGGAATGTTAACAATATCAGTAGGAAACAAGGATGCAAAATCATAACTGCCCGAACTGGTATTGGGGAGGAACATGGATCTATGATGGTGATCCTCCCAAATGGGCTCATCCGTGTTCATGATCTCTATAATGGACTTGTTGGAAGGAAAAGTCATGGAGAGATAGTCTAGAATTGGAAGAGAAGGTTCTAACCAGTACGGTAAATGGTAAGGATCCGAAGCCACTAAATGAATGTCATTAGTGTGATCATCGGAACAAGTTTGAATGGTGTCATACATAGCTTCATGCAGACTCAACAAGGTGGACTCAACAACATTTGTGCCCGGGGGCTCAATATCAAATGAGGCGATCATATGTACTGTCACGGTATCCGTGCTAGGAGGAGTAGAGGGAAAAATCCCCATAAGGGATGAATCCTTCAGCATACCTACCCCAATCGATTGGTAAGGACGAGGGGACTGACCTAACATGGGGATGTTATTAGCCATGGAGGTAGTAACATCCGAAGTACAAAAATCAAGCTGGTCAATAGTAACAATTCTCCCGAGATGTGGGAATTGGACCGTTTGAAATACTATTGAAGCAAAAACATTCATGGCATAGAACCAATTCCTTCCTAAAAGGAGGTTATACTCTAAAGGGGCATCTACCAATTCTACTTGGATGGAAATGGTTTTTCCCCCTAGCTCAACCGCGAGGGCTGATATGAGGCCATGAGGTTGGAAACCCCCTCCATCAAAGGCTTTAAAGGTTGTAGGTGATGTAACAAGCTCGGGAGAGCCAAGAGCTTTCCAACAAGTCAGAGATAACATCGAGGTCGAAGCTCCTTCATCTAGTACTATTCGAAAGAATTTATTTTCCACTACTTTCATAATGATCTGAAAAGCAAGTTTATGCGGTAATCTAGGTTTATAGTTCTCAACATTGAAGTGAATCAAGTTAGTGTTATCTGGGTCTACACCTCCTAATGCAGTCAACAAGTTCTTGCGTTGTGTAGGGAAACTTTGGAGTACTTCTAGGGTAGACATCGCACAAGGTGCCTGAGCGAGATCTTCAACCACATTATAGAATTGAGTAGCTCAGGCATTGGGATTAAAGACAACCCTTCGAAGAGTACTCTTTGGTGGGTGCAAAATCAAGTCGAAGTAGGCTTCTTGATAGACAAGGGAACAGTAGACGAGGATTCCAGAGAACTAGTGGAGGGAGCTTTCCCTGAAGAAGATTGATCTTCTTGCTTATCTACGGGTTTATCATAATTATGGCTTCGAGTTTACAGATGGACGGTATTTGAGGACAACATACGAATTTCCTCTGATGAACTAGAGTTACCCTAGTTCGACATGTGGTCTACCAGCTGTTGTTGAGAGGGGAAAGGATCCGTAAGTACTGCAGGTGTGGGATTAGACTTAAAAAACTGGGAGATTTCGTCCAACCGGGAACACTCCTTGGAGAAGTGGTCACCACCACATAACAGACAAGGGTATTTAGCCTTCCTTTTCCCTGTGTTGTTGTCATTATGGGTTGATTGTGGGGCATCCTACTGGTTTCTAGGTTTTTTATTTCGATTTTTACCTTTCTTTTTATTACCTGAGGTTTGAGTACTTTGAATAGAATTGACCTCGGCAGAAACCTTGGGATTCAAAGGAGTAGTAGGTTGGGTTTGCTTGGCAGGTTTCACTGTGGATGGGGACTGGATTGAACCAACAATCCCGTCAACAGGTACTTCGGTTGATGGCTTGGTAGGGTCAGTGCTGGGGTGAGGAGCTTGAGGAATCAGGTCATATAGAGTCCCAGACTGGGAATAAACCAAGTCTAGGTACTGAGCCCGACTAATAGCCTGCTCTTCGGTAACGGAACCACCCATGGCCACATCTCGGGCAATAGGAGGCAACAAGGACTTAGTGAACCAATCAGCTAACAACTGATCGGGAATAGGGGCCTTAATAAGCCTTCTCTGCCTTCTCCACTCATGAATATGATCAAAAATGTGGGTGGAGGTGTTCTGTCACAGAAGTTAAAAGATCAGTGCCCATTTCATAATGAATAGGGAGCTGAAAGTGCGTAAGAAATACAGTTGCCAACGAGCCAAAATCCACAAACAAATGTTGTGGGAGTTCAATATACCACTTCACGGCCGTACCAGTCAAATTTCACTGAAAGAGTCGTAACCGGATGAAATCATCCATGAGGGAGTTCAAGGAACACCACAAATGAAAAGTCATAACATGGTTCTGTGGATCTTCACCCTGTTTCCCATCGAATTTTGGAATGTCTGATGGTAACTTTACCGGAATGGGAGGCCACGAGGGATTGTGTCGAATGGGATCATTAATCAACTTGGACAAATCAGGTAAGTCCAAAGTTGCAAGGAAAGGTAACTGTCTATTGGGCTGCACATACTGGTAATATTGATATGGCATGAAATTACCAGTAGGGCCATAGGTTAACTGATAAACAGGTTGCTGTGAGGAAGAATTACTGGGAAATCCACCCATGGGGGGTTGATTTCCAGAATTAGGACCATTAGGACCACTAGGGTCTCCAGGAGGAGGACCACCAGTGCCATTGGGACTGCCAAGACCACCGGGACCACTAGGACCACGAGGACCATGAGAACCACCAGGAGGCGGACCACCAGACCCTCCAGAACCTCCAGGAGGTGGAAAACCTTCAGAGCCACCGGGACCACTAGGTGGAGGGCCACCAGACCCTCCATAGCCATAAGGAGGAAATCCACCAGGTCCCCCAGGACCACTAGGACTGCCAGGACCATGAGGAGGACCTCCTGGCCCTCCAGGACCATTAAGTCCCCCAAGGGAGGACCTCCATAAGGTGGTCCTCCCGCAGTATGTATGGGTATCCCTCCCATGGCTGGCATGTAAGACCATTAGGTTGCCCCCATGGCGTAAAAGTGTTGCTAGTGAATGAAATTCCAGTAGGATTAGATTGATGATAGCCTATAGGTATTTGATAACCATAACCACTAGAAGACTGAATGGCAACAGGTTGTGCCCCCAAGGGCTGACCTGAACTAGATGGGGGATTTACCACATTAGTGTGGGTGGGAGGGACAAAAACTGTAGATGTTTCTATGTTAGAGGTTTGCTCTTGACTAGGTACAACTCTAGGATCAGATAACATAGGTTGTGCCGGGGGTTGCCCCCCGGCATTCAAAGGTACTGAAGACACAGGAATTGAGGGTTGGGCCCCAGATGCAAAAGATCTGGGTGGATTTGGATCAGACATAACATAAGAGGTGAGAGGGGTGGAAATTTGACTTGGGCTGTGGGTTGTTAATGGACGATCTATAATCGGTTCAATGGGTCTCATAGAATTGGCTAGTGAACGATATCCCACAAGAAGGAATGTGGAACGAACTGGTGAAGGGCCTAATAGGTTGTTAATCTATTTTTCTACCTCCTCTGCACGGAGGATAGCAGCACGGTATTGCCTAAGTTCTTCTTCACTTTCAGGAGAACTTACACGGGTGCCAAATGAGGCAATGGCCTGTCCGATAGGTGTCTCCCAAAAAGGAGCATTAGGACCAAAGTTCGGACGGGTATCATCAACATGATATTCCACGGGAGGATGGAGTGAAGAATCCTCATGGGAAGGCTGTTGGACCAAGGGAGGTAAGTGTGAAGAATATGGTACTCCACTTTTTTCCACCACATGATCTCCCACTTGGGAGGTGGTAGCAGCTCCTTGGTCGATAGCTTCCATTGGATTTCCTTCTAAAACAGAAGTAAAATCGGGTGGCAAGCCCCATACTCTCCTGGACTGTCTTAACTCAGCCAGTGTGTATAGTTCCTATCTAACCTAGGGTCTGAAAATCTAGAAAAAACACACCAAAGACTTCCCTAGTCAAACTATAGATAAAAACAAGCAGACTTAAAATGACAGGAGGAGTTCAAAAGTTAGGTCTCTCACTAGGATTGTCAAGCCGGTGCCACTCATGATATACCTCGAGGGTAAGTACCTAGTAATCTCCTCGAATGCTATTTTCAGTGTATGGCTCCAAACAAGACGACCAAAGGGATTTTTTCAGATAGATAAGGTACCCTAGTGGGGTCTCCCGATATACTAAAGGTACGTGGGAGCTCGAATCGGTAGTAGTGTTGTCTAATGCATAACCGTACACAAGGGGACTTCCAATATACAATTGATTACATGAAGTACCTTTCTATATACCTCAAGGGTACGTGAAAGGCTGTTTGATATACCGACGGTACGTGGAAGAACCGTGCAAGTCCCGTAATGTAATGCTGACAAATAACGACAGCTCCTACATTTTACGACGCCCGAACACGTCTCTAACCTATCACTCAAGTTACTATGTAAATTTTAACCTACAACTACTGTTGATTTTAACTTGTACAGTTAGGTGAATGCATGATGTTCTGACAAAAAAGTAAAACCATGTAGTATGCCTATGCAATTGTTCACTTTACCTTTCAATATGCCTACTTAAGGGAGGGAAGAGAGTGTTTTTCTTTTTGTTTCAAAACCAAAAAATCATTCCAATCAACAGTCATGAACATCAAATCAAAGACAAGCAAATACTTCTACAAACCAAATTCTTCTTTCCGAAAGCAAATGGGAAGGGTGAGAATCTCTTTTCCTAAAAGAACAACACCAAGCACACCTATATGCCAATGCACTCTAATTTTTCAAATTTCTTAAAAACATAAGCAAATCTAACTTAAAACTACCATTTTTTATTTTTTATTTTGATCAAGATAGTCCTATATGCATGAGAGATGGAAGATCGTAAAGGTCCTGAAAGCTTATGAAGCCAATCAGAAAACCCAAATCCAACGCTCAAATATTATGTCCTAACCTCAAGCAAAACTTTTCTTTTTTGAAGGGAAGAAAAAGAAGTTTACTATGCAAGCAAGAAACGAAATCTAGAAGCTAATATAATGTTCTTTTTTCAATATATGCAATGAAAAGAGAGTTCAATGAGCACCCTAACTTTCAGAAAACAAGAAATCCTTCCTTGAACACAACCGACAAGCAAGAAGCAGATGAACAATAAAAAAGACTAAACAAATTTTTGAAATTCCACTCAAAATCAATCTTGAACCATCAAAGCAGCAAGCCACACACATCAGATTCAATAACATAAGCCTGATAAATGAACTGAAAGCAATCCAAATTCCAAAATTTTACAAAGAAAAATGAGGAAAAAGAGTTTTGGACTAATGCCTACTTGGTACCGTGCTTCGTAGGTTTTGTAAGAGAATTTTCAAAGAAGCATCACTCCTCGCTAACCAGATACAGGTGGTGGCACCGCTTACTATCCACTGTGCTCAGGCGGTGGCACTGCTCCTCGCACAAAGCATTGCCGCGGTTCCCTGTATATGGCCAAAACAAAAAGAGAACAATGGATCAGATAAAAAACAGACTAGATCAAGGTGAATACTGTCGAATTGAATATGGTAACAGAGCATAAAAAACCGAAATGACTCAGATCTGAACAGATCTGGAAATTTCAAACCCAAATAATACAAATCAGAAAGTAGATCTGACTGTAAAGAGTTGAAGAAAACAGATCCTGGATTCGGACAAGAGTTACAGACTAAGGACGATCAGAATGACTGAATACAACTACTCCCCAGCAGAGTCTCCAGATTTGTTGATCATAATATTTCACCTCCTGCAGACAACAAGGTGTTCCGCTGGTCTGAATGGTTCAGATCCAAAACAAATGGATCACAGAGGTTGATAACTCCCCCCTAGATGCTGTATATATCTAGAATACAAGGCTTTGATAGTTCACCTGTGTACCTGCAAAAGAGTTCAACACAAAACAAATAAAAAAAACCAGAATATGATCTACTAATCTATGCTAGTGACTAAGGAATCTAGCAATATATATCTAAAATCAAACATCAACAATATATGGGATAGAAAATCAACTTGCATTAGAAATATGAAGAATTTTACAACCAAGCCGTAGTGTTGACATGCATCTCCATGAAACTAGCTCTTCATCCCCAAAAGCTCCGACTCTAGCTCTCTATGCTCTCTCCAAATGATCTTGGGCCAAGAATCAGTCCAACAACATAACAATACCTTCAATGTTCTCCCCTCAACCATGGCTATGAGCTCATATATATAGGGCTTTAATGGATAGAGATGGTTGAGAAATTAGTGGGTGAGGTGGCCTCTAAGATCCTAGGATGAGGGATCTCGAGCTCAACAAACCCACAATAGTAGGGATAAGGGATATCTCGAGGCTTATCATCTAGAAGCCTCGAGAAGCTTCTCTTTTTCCCCTTTTACCCAGGGTACTGCGCTTCTCCTTCTATGACAGAGCAGTTCTGGTAATAACCGTTTATGGACCAAGGGTGACAGGCGGTGGCACCGCTTGTGGACAATCGATGAAAAGCGGTGCGAACAGGGGTACCGCTCCTGGATAAGGGAGGATGAGCTGTGCTAGGAATTTGTATGATAGAATGATAAGAAACCATTTAGTCTTCACTCCAGAAGCTGGGATTCAGGGCACGTAGGTATGTCAAAGGTCTTGTAACATGATGGTGAAAGGATTTTGGTATAACAATGATGCATCCTAGGGCTGAGGCACCTGGTTAATTACCAGGAACATCACTATAAGTCCTAGACCGGGTCTCGGTATGTGAGGTACTCCTACCCTTGATCTGTGGATTTTGTTACCTTCTCCAAGGATTATCTACCCTTGGTTAAGACACCTAGTACTTGATCTTGGTGGCACAAGGAGTTTGAGATAAAATCATTAGTAATTATCCATACTTATGATGATGTACTTTGAGTGGGTGTGAAGGACCCCTATGACCACTTGCATTGACCACATGGTACTTGAAGAAGTCTAAAAAGTAAAAATAAAAAATACATAAGCACCCTTGGATCACTAAGGAGTCAAAGTGAAAACATAAAAAGGTCATTAGTACCTTAAAGGTAAAAGTCAAAAAGGTAAAAAGGATAAAACCTAATATTATATTCCTAGCTTCAAGGACGACTTCAAGTGAGTGAAAGGATATAAAAGAAGTTCACTTGGCATTCATTTTGACACTCTTCATCATCAACGTTGAACTACTCCATAGATGATTTTTCATTGGCTTTGGTAGTGAGAGAAGATCTTTGTTTTGTTTATGCCCTAGCATGGAGGATTTTCTAGCCAGGGCATCTCCATTGTTCTTCAACAACCAACAAAAGGAAGCCTACACAGCTAGGGCATCACTTCTTCTTGCACCATACCCTAAACAGCTAGGGTATCCTTCCTTACCACTCACGGTCGGGCAAGAACAACAATAGGGAATATTCCAAGAAGCCCTAAACTGCCCACATAATTGACAGGCAACACTGTTTCTTCACATGAAATTTTACAGTAACCTCGAGCAGTCTATATACTATTATGGGAAGCCTGTTCACTATTCTGGGAAGCTTGTTTACCACTCTGGGAAGCCCATTCTCATATTGGAAAGACACAACCTATCCAGATATACTTTGGGCAAGTCTCTTCTCACTTTAGGTAGATAGAGAACAGTTTTGGGCAGCCCCCTACTCTTCACAGGAAACCATATTTTAGCTTGGAAATCCTAGATCAAGTTCAAGAATCTCTTTGCAGATTTCAGGCAGTGTTCTATTTAATTCTTACAGTTTTGGGAAGACTTGATTTGTAATTTCTGGGCAGCTGGAAAAGTTTTGGGAAGCAGGCTAGGTCTGCACTCTTCTGGAAAGTGAAGTTTCTCTTTGGGAAAATTGTATCTTCTCTCTGTATAACAAACCTGTTAGGGTTTGATATTATTGATTAAGCATTCTAGGGTTTGAATTTTTTTAAAGAACATTCATCTAGAATTCTAAGATAGAGAAACTCAACCATCTCATTGAAGGGATGAATTACCAATGCTTTTGGGGTTTTTGTCCTTTAAAGGTTTCCCCGTGAAAAGCATCTTGTGTTCATGTGTGTTGATGTTTTGATTTGTCTACTGCACTTGTCTTTTTAGCTAGGTGATTGCCTGCAAAATTTAAAGAATACATGCTAATGCTAAAATTCAACATGCTATCAGAGCTTTGCATGTGAAGACCCTAATAAGATACCGATTACTATTTCCTTCCTAGACCTAGGACATTTTATAGAATTAGATAATTGACTAGTGTAGCATAGATCGTTACCAACAATTCTAGACTAGAAGAAATGCTTGAAGGTTCAACAAATTACAACTCTTGGAAATAGGCTCACAACTATCATGGAGGAAAATGACCTTGATGACTTGGTTTTCAACACCATAGATGAACCAACATCTAATGTTGGCAGAATCACTTTCAAGAAGAAGAAATTAAAGGATAGAAGTATCATCTATGACTCAGTCAAGGAAACCTTGATGCCCACCATCACACCATTGAAGGCTGCCAAAGAATGCTTTGACACCTTAACAAATCTATATGAAATGAAGGCTCCTAGTCAGAAGAGAGTTTTGAAGAAAAGGATTCGAACAATGAAGATGAATAAGGATGAAGGATTTGGACCCTTCTTCACCAAGATTGCACAGGTAAGAGACCAACTAACTACTATTGGTATTACTGTGGATGATGGTGACCTTGCATAGACTGTATTAAATGTTCTCCCAAAATTTTGGGAAACATTTATGGCAATAGTAAGCAGATGTGAAAATCAATCAAACTTTGATAGGCTTTGGCATGATTTCTTGGAAGAAGAAGGAAGAGTTAAAAACAAGGATACTAGCACTAAGGAAGGAAACTTTTCTCTTACAGCTAAGACAGGGAAGTTAAAGAAGCCCTCCCCTTAGAAAAAGAAGGGAAAGAAACCATAAGGTAAACACATTGATGTTTCAAAATTGGAATGCTATAATTGTCCTAAGATTGGGAACTTTGCTAAGGATTACGGGAAACCAAAGAGGAAGTTCAAAACTAGGTTCCTAGATTTTGCTACAGAATAATAAGAAGAACCCAAAAAGAAGAAGAATACCAAGACTACCAGAGAAGATGAACCTAGAAGGGAATATTACCTGATCTCTACTCTTTTTGGATCCATCCCTGACAGTGCTAACTCTTGGTTAGTAGATAGTGGTGCCTCCAGACATATGACAGGTAATCATGGAGCACTTACCAACTATAGAAACTACTCAAGAGGAACTTGGAGATGATTACACTTACAAGATTGAAGGAGTTAGCTCAACCTCACTTCAACTTGATTCAGGTATGATCTTGCATATTGATGATGTCTTATACATTCCTGGTTTGAAGAAAAACCTCTTCTCCATTGCTGGCTTAGAAGACAAGGGCTACATAGTCCTTTTCATGGATAAGAAGGTCCTACTATGGGCAAAGAATGAGAATCTAATCTCAACTGTACAGACTGGGGTTCGAGAGGGATGTCTTTATAATTCTTCAGGAAATTCCACACAAGCCTTGGTTCACCACACAGTTGATCTGTGTGAGCTATGGTATCAGAGGTTTAGAACATCTCCACTACACAACTCTTCTAGGCCTACAAAAGATGGTTACATGTATGCCAAATATTTATCCTGAACATGATGGTATTTGCAAGGGTTGTGCTCTAGGTAATAACACTAAGAAGTCCTTATCTAGAACTAAGAATAGATCTAAAGGAATATTGGATTTGATTCACTCTGACATTTGTGGACCTATGTCTTCATCCTCGTTGAGTGGGTGCTTGTATTATGTTATGTTCATAGATGATCATTCTCGGAAGTCCTATATTTACTTTGTCAAATCCAAACATGAAACTTTTGACAAGTTCAAAGAGTTCAAAGCTCTAATTGAAAATCATACATGAAAACACATCCGTATCCTAAGGTCAGATAACGAAGGTGAGTATGAGTCTAATGAGTTTGGTGATTTTTTCTCAAAAGTAGGAATTAAGAGAGATTTGACAGTTCCTTACAACCCTAAATAGAATGGGGTTGCAGAAAGGAAGAACATAACGATCTATGAATCTACTAAAGCTATGATTACTGACCTTTATCTTCCTTTATCTTTGTGGGTTGAAGCTGCATGTATTGTTGTGCACATTCAAAACAAAAGCCCTGATGCCATCTTGAAGGAAAAGACTCCAAAAGAAGTCTTCACCAGCAAGAAACCTATAGTGACCACATGAGGATTTTTGGCACTCCGGTATATATTCATGTACCAAAAGAAAATAGGGCTAATCTAGATCCTTCCGAGAAGAAATGTATATTTGTTGATTATAGTGATAGCTTGAAATCTTACCGCATCTATGTCCCTGGGAAGAGGTATATTGAAGTCAGTAGAGCCGTGATATTGCATGAGGAAGTTGTGTTTCATCAAACACAAGAGATTTCAAAGGAAGATGAACTAGAACCTCCTTCTAAGACCCCAGATTTAGAATTTTAGAGGGAGGAAGGAGAATTGGAGACTTAAATTGTAGATGCGCCTGAGGAACCTGGGATTCCACCAGAAGAATTGCTTGAAGTCCCTCCTTCCAAAAGGAGACCTTCCTGGTACTGAGAAATGGTACACGAATATGAGAAGCATAAATCTCCTCCTGGGACTTTCAAAGAAAGAATAAGGCCACATAAGTACTCAGGTCGTATGAGCTAGCTCATCAATGCTGAACCTTCCACATACAAAGAAGAAGCAAGTCAATAGGTTTTGGACTAGGAAAGAGCATGAGGAAATAAAGAGTAGATGGAGATCTACACAAGGACAAAGGAGAAGTGCAAGTGCAAGAGGAAACATAGATGCGCGATGGAGTAAAGGATGGAAAGTGACATGTCAGGAAGACCGTAGGTGCTAGAGTTAGCAGAAGACTAAAGGACGCTTTTTGCGGCTAGTTATGACCTGTGATAAATATAATGAAGGACGATTTTGAAGCTAAGTATGGCTTGTAATTAATGTATTAAAGAAATTTTTGGGGTTATTTATGACTGTAATAACTTAGATGTAATCAGTATACCCTGCGCAGTCTTGTAGAAACTATAAATAGGATGAACCTGTTCTGTAGAAGGGTTTGGATAATAGTTAGAAGTATTTGAAGGAATCCGAGAGAAGTCTGATAGTAGGAGAAGTATGTTGAGCTGCAAATTTGCAACTGTGTGCGCATACCATTTTATAAGAGTCATTCTGTAGCTGAGTGCACAGATAGTAGAGTAGGAGAGTTGATCCAATATGTGTGCGGATCAGTATGAGTAGTTAGAAGAAAAACATAAAAACAAAGAGCATGAGAGCAAGAAAAAGTCCGAGCTAAACATACATATCTCAAACAGTCTGCATTCAAGTTGAAACCATTGAAATATCTGGAAGAAGGACAATAACATAGATTTCTTTCTGCATACAGAGGTGTTAAGAGACATTGTGCGATACCAACACAGATTGGAAGCTGTGACAGTCCAAAGGTATGCACCTTTTATAAACTTTTAGGATGGTGTCCACAATATCATCTTGTAGCTGTGGAAGGACCCAGAGAAATAAGCGCAACTGACCCCTTTCATGATTAAGGACTAGGATGTTGAGGTGGTAATCCACGATTGGCCTATGGAATGACGCATCCTAGTTGACGAAGCCATGGACCAAGGAGATAACCAAGGAAATAACCAGGGGAATGGCCAAGGTAATGGCCAAGATAATCAACAAGGTAATGATGGGGGCGATGCGCAAGGAAACCAATCATCGATTTCAGACAATGATTACAATGATCAGGTCTCTGATCAAGATGATGCATAAGACACACCTACTAACGAGGATGTGCAGAACCTACATAGAGAACTAGAGAAGGAGCAGCCTCAGCCGCAGCATAAGAAGCACAAATCCAATAAAATGGATAATATAGTCAGCTTAGATGAGGAAGACATGAGCCTTCTTGTAGATGCAGTTGCCATCATGGCGAAGACCAACCTTAAAGGTATTGGTAAATAGTAGATGAAATTAACCAACAAACTCACCGAGCATGTCAATAAGCTCACTGAGGATATCAATGAGATAAGGAACACAGTTGAGGTTGAGACATCAGCACCTATTTTTCCTCTTGTGCTTGCGCTTCTCCTTTGTACTTATGCAGATCTTCATCTGTGTTTTATTTCCTCATGCCCTTTCTTGTCCCAACAATAGGTATGGATTGATGCCATGATTAAATAGTATGGTTCAACCATGGAAAATGATTTTTGGGAAGTTGTTCCTAGACTGTCAGGAAAATCAGTGGTAACATCAAGATGGCTCTAAAAAATCAAGCATGCTGCCGATGGCAGCATAGAGAAGTACAAAGCCAAATTTTTAGCTCGTGGATTTACCTAAAAAGAGGGCATAGACTATGATGATACTTTTTCTCCTGTCGCTAGGTATACTACTATCAGAACCATCATATCTCTTGTTGGATTGTTTGTATGGAATTTACATCAGATGGATGTAAAAACAACCTTCCTCAATGGAAATATTGATGAGGAAGTCTGCATTGAATAACCTAAAGGTTTTGTGACTCATGGGGATAATTCCTATGTGTGTAAACTGAAGAAAGACTTGTATGGGCTGAAATAGGCTCCGAGAGTATGGTATGTGAGGATGGATGGATAACTTCATAGGTTGGGGTTTTCCAAAAGTACTGCCGACTCCAATATGTACTTTAAGGTTGTTCATAATCATATCTTGATCCTTGTCCTATATGTGGATGACTTATTCCTTAAAGGTGAGGAAAAAATGATATCATAGTGTAAGAGGGAGCTCACCTTTGAATTTTAAATGAAGGATATTGGTCTAATGTATTATTTTCTTGGCCTAGAGATCTGGCAAAATCCAGGTGAAATATTCCTAACACAAGGGAAGTATGAAGTGAAAATCTTACAGATATTTGGGATGAAAGATTGCAAGTCCATGAGTGTGCCCATGAAAATAAACTTAAATAAGTTGTGAGACTCAACGGCTAGTTCGCAAGATGTGGACACTACCCTGTATCGACAACTCATTGGATGTTAATGCAGAGTTTGGAACCTGTGTGGGATTTTTCATCTTGATGCGTTTCAGACTTCAGAGTTGAGTCCGTCTTCAGGAGAAGGATGTATCTCATCCATATGAGACCAAATATTTGTTACACAGTAAATACTTTGAGTCATTTCATTTCTGATTTGAAGCACATACACTAGGTAGCTTCCAAACATGTACTAATATATGTTCTAGGTACCATCACTTATGGGATATCTATACTTCCAATAGTGGAGTAATGTTAGCTGGATATGCTGACTCAGATTAGGCTAGAAGTGTAGTAGACCAGAAAAGTACTTTAGGTTACTGATTCAGTATGGGATCTGCAATGATCTCTTGGTCCAGCAGGAAATAAGGTTCCATAGCTCAGAGTATAGTTGAATTTGAGTATATTCCTGCAAGTGATGCCGGTAAGGAAGCAGTTTGGATTAGGAAACTACCATCTGACTTGTTCGATGGAAATCTTGACTCAACGATTATTCATTATGATAATCAGAGTTGCATTAAGCTTTCAGAAAATCTGGTGTTTTACGATAGATCGAAACACATTGAAATGAAGTATCATTTCATCAGAGACCTAGTATAGAGAGGCACTCTGAATTTGCAGTACATTTGTACAAATGAACAAATTGCAGATATTCTGACCAAGCCTATGAAAACAATGAAGTTTGTGTACTTCTATGACAAGCTTGGCATGGCAGAGAATACCTCTCTCGCTAAGAGGGAGTGTTTATTTTTCCTAAGAAACATCGAGATCCATTCTCTTGGAGAATGGAGAGATTTGGTCGAGTACTAGGATGTGGAACCAGTCTAGCACTAGGGGAACTCAGCCTTGACCTGAGTAGCCATTCCTTTGAATGGAGACATTTGGTCGAGTACTAGGATGTGGAACCAAAATAAAAATGGGGGAACTCATCCTTGAGATGAGTATCCATTCTTTGAATGGAGACATCTGGTCAAGTACCAGGATGTGGAACTGATCCAACACTAGGGGAAATCAACCTTGAAATGAGTAGTCATTATTTAAATGGAGACATATGGAAAGTACTAGGATGTGGAGCCAGTCTAGGACTGGGGGACTCAGCCTAGGGCTAAGGGCCATTCTTCAGGAGAATGGAGGCGCTTGGTCAGTTACCAAGTATTTGACCTTGAGTCAAATGATGTAGCCTAGGGCCGAGGAACCTAGTCATTTACCAGGAACATCACTATAAGTCCTAGACCAAGTCTAGGCATGTGAGGCACTCCTACCCTCGATCTATGGGATTTTTGACCTTCTCCAAGGATTAGCTACCCTTGGTTAAGACATCTAGTACCCAATCTTGGTGGCATAAGGAGTTTGAGATAAAAGCATTAGTAATTCTCCCTATTTATGATGATGTACTTTGAGTGGGTGTGAAGGACCCATAGGACCACTTGCATTGAACAAAGGGTACTTGAAGAAGGATAAAAAGTAAAAGTAAAAAATACGTAAGGACCCTTGGACCACTAAGGAGTCAAAGTGAAAACATAAAAAGGTCATCAGTACCTTAAAGGTAAAAGTAAAAAAGGTAAAAGGATAAAACCTAATATTATATTCCTAGCTTCAAGGACCACTTCAAGTGAGTGAAAGGATATAAAAGAAGTTCACTTGGCATTCATTTGGACACTCTTCATCATCAATGTTTAGCTGCTCCATAGATGATTTTTCGTTGGCTTTGGAAGTGAGAGAAGATATCTATTTTGTTTATGCCCTAACATGGAGGATTTTCTAGCTAGGGCATCTCCATCATTCTTCAACAACCAATAAAAGTAACCCTATGCAGATAGGGAATCATTTCTTCTTGCACCATACCCTAAAAAACTAGGGTATCCTTCCATACCACTCATGGTTAGGAAGGACAAGTAGTAGGACATCTTCCAAGAAGCCCTAAAATTCCCACAGAGTTGACGAGCAACATTGTTTCTTCATGAGAAGTTTTACAGTAACTTGGGGTAGTCTGTATACTATTATGGGAAGCTTGTTTACTATTCCAGATAGCTATTTTACCACTTTGGGAAGCCCATTCTTAGCTTGGGTAGACACAGCCTGTCTAGACATGCTTCAGAAAAGTCTCTTCTCACTCCAGGAAAACATAGAATAGTTTTGGGCAGCCCTAAGGAAATTCAGGCAATCCCCTACTCTTCACAGGAAACCCTAATTTAGCTTGGACATCCCAGATAAATTTTAGGAAGCTCTTTGTAGATCTTGGGTAGTAGTGCATTTAATTCTTATAGTTTTGGGTAGACTTGATCTGTAATTTTTGGGTAGCTAGAAAAGTTTTGAGAAGCAAACTAGGTCTGCACTCTTCTAGAAAGTGAAGTTTCTCTTTGGAAAAATTGCATCTTCTCTTTGTATAACAAACCTGCTAGGGTTTGATATTATTTATCAAGCCTTCTATGGTTTACCAATTATTGAAGAACATTCATCTCAGAATTCTGAGATAGAAAAACTCAGTCATCTCATTTAAGGGATGAATTACTAATTCTTTTGGGGTTTTTGTACTTTAAAGGTTTCACCATGAAAACATCTTGTTTTCATGTGTGTTGATGTTTTGATTTGTCTACTGCACTTGTCTTGTTATCTATCGTATTGTTTGCAAAATTTAAAGAATACATGCTAAAGCTAAAATTCAACAGAAGCTTGGAAAAAAAGAGAGACCATGGTGGGATTTCTTTCTATAGTTTCACCCCTATTCCCAAATCCTTTGGGAGTGACACTTTTAAATTCAAGATACCTACATGTGTTTTGTCTTTATCTTAATTGGTCATCCAACTCCCTTCGGTTCATAGGATTTTAAAGTGTTGTAGATGCAGGTGTTGATGTACATGCACACTAATTTTCATCTCTTTTGCATGTCTAGGGGAAAATAATGCTCCTATTGGATTTATCCCTTTGATTTTAGGATCAAGGGTGCACTTGCATGGTTAACTCCCATTTTTAGGGTGAAAGGATCACTCATAGCCAATTAAACCCATTTTTAGAAATTTGTGCACTTAAGTAGTTTTGGCTCAGTTAACTCCCAAATGTGCCCTATTAGGAAATTTTGGCTCAGTAAACTGAGTAATTGGATATTTTGGCTTAGTTAACTACCTAATGTGCCCTATATAGCCAATTTTGGCCAATTACACTCCATTTTCACATGCATGTCTAGTTAAACACTTGTTTCTCATGCATGATTGAATTAACTACCTCATGAGGCAGATGTAGGACCAGTTAACCCTTGCTACACTTGTATGACCTATCTTACTTCCTTAGGAAGGCACACTTGTTAGCACAAAATCACCTCTCTTTTTTATTGATAGTCCTAGTTAGGACCTAACAACACTTTCATGGTCAACACAACTCCCCAAGGAGGGTGAATTTGACAATTTAGGGTGATTTCTCTCAAGTTTAACTAGTTATCATGATTGTGCATGTAATTAAGACTACGTTTAATTACCTATATATAAAGGCTTGCATCTCATTACTCACGCATTCATTTATGTACTTTGTTTGAGAATTATTTATTGAATAAAGATTACATTGTCTGGATTATTACTTGTATTATTTTCTCTTCTGTGCATTGTTGTAATACCACTGGCCCAAATAGTATAACTGATACTAGATAGTAAACATTTTTTTATGAAGCCTATACATAGCATGTTATTATTTTAATATAAAATTTCAGTTGGCTGTGCGATGAGGAAAAATGTTGAAGAGGAGATCCAGATATTAACTGAGGTTGGTGAAGGGGTAAGGTTTACCCATGTACCTTGTTAAGGTGTTTATAAATCCAAATCTTATGTTAAAAATCCCAAAACCCATGTTTCTAATCCAAACTCAAATGGGGAAGTGTTTAATAATTAAATATTATTAATTTAAAATTGGGTTAACTTAATTAAGTTTAATTAAGTTGATAATTAATCTTTGAGGATAACGTGGTTCCTTTGGGACAACCATGTGGAAACCCAAAGAGGGACACTCACCTCACTTGAGCAATGGAGGAAAAATGAGCTGGAAGTTCGTGGGAAAAGGAGGGAACTAAATGGGCATAGAAGAAGAAGAAAAGAACCTGGAGTATGAGGAAGAGTCGGGAAAATTCGAACTATTTGATAAATTCACTGATGTTTACCAATTGTGGGATGATACCAATTGCCTATTGTTACAGTTGCTCGTTGTTAGCAATCAATTGCTGAAATTTCTAATTTGCTTGCTGATACCAATTACTTGTTGTTATAGTTGCGTGTGAATCCTTTTTCTATGCTTCATGTTAGAATAATCAACCCATAGTTACCTACATTAGACATTAATTTAATTATTTTTGTCTTATTACCTAGATTCCATTATATGCTAGTTGCCTTCTACATGTCTTAGAAGTCAACACTTGCTAAAAATGAGTCATGGAGCAGCTGGGAAACATCATGGAAACCAATTTTAGCATGTCTACTTTATTCCATATTCTCTAAAGCGCATATCTACTTTTTCTGAAAAGCTTCCTTGCTTTATAGATGATTTAAGGAAAAAGGAAAAGCTAGTCTAGGTGTAACTGCCTTGTTTTTTTCCCACATCCTCCTCCCTCCTTTTATCCAAATAAAAGAATGTATGAGTTTTCTTTCCATCCCTCTTTATCTTTCCCACTTTACTTAGCAAATTCATGAGCATATTCATAGATTTGGAAACTGCTTTATGCACCTATGGGGGATTTGGCTAGATTTGGTAAGCCTACTTTTTGACTATTTCGAATGGCATCCTTATGCATTAAAACCTCTCATATAATTATATATTACAAAAGCCTATTACTTCATAAGGTTGGATATTATAAACTTACTCAATACAAATTAGTGTTATGCTCCAATTTCAGTCTCCTTTGGTGTTAATTTTGCATGTTTGATTAGCAATTTTGTCTGTGTAATTATTCTATCTCTTGGGTTCAATTTACACATGGTATCAGAGCCTTTGTAGATCGATTTATCTCCTTCCAAATTGTTATTACAGGTTTGAAATCATTGACTGGGAATCATTCTGCTGATTGGAGGGCACAACTACTGAGTTATGGACCAATCTCAGAAGATAATCTTGACTCCATTCAATTTATTTGAGTGGAAAGATGAGATGGATATATTGTTGAGAGCAAAATTTATCTACAGGGTGACTATGGAAACTGAGGCAGATCCCAATGCAGCTGGAGAGAAAACTAAATGACACAACAGGAAGGATGAGGTCTATGGTTTTTTTTGTCTGAGCATTTCAAGAGACCTCCTCTTCCATCTTGATGGATTGACATCACCTAATGAAGTGTGGGAGAAGCTTAAATATCCTTTTGAAAAGAAATATGAAATGAGAGGACATCAAATCGAGAATGAGCTGATCTCCTTGAGTCCTAGTAGCTTTGAATAATTGCAACTCTACTTTTCTAAGTTTAAGGCCCTTGTTTTACAACTAAAATAGTGTGGGATCGAAAAGAAGGAAGAGAAAATAGTCTTGGCCATACTCTCTAAGCTTGGTCCTAACTATTAAGTGTTTTTTTTGACCTTCCATGCCACCAAGTTAACAGCTCGGGCCTGGAATATGCCTACGCTTGCAGAGTTCATGGAATCTCTCACACAGGAGCAAGATAAGTTGGTGATGATGGGAACCATAAAACCTTCCAAATACCAAGCTTTGGTTGCTGGATATTCAAGGGTGGATTCAAAAAGAAAGAGAAAAGCTAAAAATCCACCTGAGCAAAAGAGAGACAAGTCTAAGTCTCAAGAGGAGCCCCAGGGTTCCAAGAAGAAATCCCAGAAGAAGAAGAATAAAGGAGAAATGAGCAAGTGTGCATACTGCAGTAAGGGATATCATAATGAGAGCTCTTGTATGAAGAATCAAATTGACATGTTGAACAACCTCTTGGATAAGAATAACATCTCCCTTCCTGATTGCTCAAAGAATAAGGGAGGAGGATCAAATTCAGAAGATAGAGAGAAGGTACATGCCTTGGTTACTGGCACATCAAGCTCACCTAGCTTCATTATAGATTCTGGAGCTTCTAGACATATGGTTTCAAAAAAAGAGACATTCTCCTCTCTTGACATGTGGAAACGTCCACTAATAGTTTTGGGAGATGACTCTCTCACTGACAGTTTGGGTAAGGGTAGGATTGATCTTGACCATAGTAGTTTCAATAATGTGTTGTATGTTCCAGGTCTTGCCTCTAATCTCTTGTCAGTGTATCAAATGACTCATACGGGGTCTCCAAAGAAGGTCATATTCTCTCCTGATGATGTTGGAATCACCGAGATTTCTAATGGTAAATTCATAGCAAAAGGTGTTGTTGATAACACTTTGAAGGTATACAAGTTTTCCCATTTTCTACCCTACTCAAACCCCTATGCTCTTTTGATTCATGCTAATGAAGCAAGCAAGCTTTGACATGAAATATTTGTCCATCTTAACTACAAGTATCTTTCTGATTTGAGTGAAAAGGATATGGTCATAGGGTTACCAAAGATCAAGTTTTCTAAGGGAGTATGTCAAGGTTGTATCCTAGGAAAACATCCAGAGCACAAGTATGAGAAAGCTAGTCATGAGAGAACCTCTGCACCTCTTGAGTTGATCCACAGTGACATTCCTGGTCCATTCCCTCATATGTCCATGATTCAATCCAAATATGCATTGACCTTCATAGATGAATTTTCCAGGTATTGTTGGGTTCACTTCCTAAAGCATAAGCCTGAAGTTTTTGACTTCTTCAAAGTCTTTAGAGCCTTAGTTGTGTTGCAGCTGCAACTATTTCCCAAAAAATTTGATATTTAGGGTCCCCCCTTTTTATTTTCTAGCATTTAGATGGCCTAGGAATGTTTTATTTCGACCCAATTTTGCCTAGGGCTCAACTGTTTTGTTTTGAAAAAACTTAGTCTTTTGCATATCCATATCGGATGTCTAGTTGACTAGTCTTTCGATACAGCGGAGGCATAGTCCACTATCTATCTGATTTTCAGTTTTTGGTGTTACTTTCCCATCCAATGTACTGGGTGAGTAGAGTGAGTTGCAGCCGACACTATGGTTTTCCTTCAGAGTTAGTCTCTTGACTGAGGTTAAAAGGTTTTCCCACCACGTTAGTTGTCTGTTTCCAGTCGAGGTTTATATAAGGTCCTTTCAACCTGAGACTTGTCATTTTCACATTGGTAGCCATCATAATCGATTGCGTTCAGCTGTCAGGTTTTGATACGTTCTCCTCTACGCCCATGAAAGTTTTCTCCTATCTAGGTCGCCCGCATCTCCGTTTCCAGGTAGGATCCATTCACAATTTTGTTTTTCATGGTTTTGTCTTATGTTTGGATTCTTTTTATTGTTAAAATCATTGGGGTGGATAGATTTAGGTTTTTCACGGGAGGGTAGGGTTTTGCATTTTTTGTGGTTTTGCTGCAGTAAAAATTCCTTTATTTTGAGTGTGGCTTGATTATTTGTGAACATTTTCATTATTGGCCGGTTAAGTTTCCACCCAAGCCTCTGCGCAGCCATGAGTGCGCTATCGACAGTTGTGTGGACATTTAGGGCGTGGTGCAGATGAGCATTTCTCCATCTGTACCATGTTGTTCTTGATTGCTTCGGTTTTAGCCTAGGGTCCGATAGCCATGTTTTCTTTGGCGGTATGTTTCCATGGGATGCAGGAGGACCGCGAGTTTGATAGGGGTTTGCGGTTTTGTGTTTAAACAAACAGTGGTGTGAGTTGTTGCCTCAGGCGAGATAATCGTTGTTGGGCCCAGAAATGGACCCTTTTTGACCACCCTCATCTACCTCTTTTTTCCTCGTCCTACTCTATTATGCATGCTAAACAGATGTTTTTCCTTCACTTGGTCCCTCAAGTCATACATGTATGGTTAATAATTGTCTTATTTTATTAATGCTTAGAGTTGTGGTAATCAGGGCTCTACATCTTAAATTATGCTAACATATGGTGGTTTTATAAAGATAATTCAGGATGTAAGGAATACATATGTAGCAGGCCGAACATGCCAAAGGAGGGATGGACATTCATTGCTGATTTGATCGCCATCCATTCCATCGTTGGCCAAGGAACGCTGTCCAAGTGTATTATTCCACGCGAGCTGTACAAGGGTAGCTGCAACAGACTGCGACAGATTTGGAGGAAATAGTGTGCTGCTGCTCAAAATTAGTTGCAATCCATAGAGTATCTTATCAGTTAATCATGATTATTATTTCTTTCTTGAATAACAGCTTCCCTATATCTTCTGCTCTCATCTTTCCACGACTGTAACAACTCATTATAATTAGGGCAGCTTGAAGATTAGATATCTTCATGGATGCCCGATAATAGTAGGAAGATGTTATGATTGTAATTGTATCAATACTAGGAACTATTATGAGCCAGGGGTTTAAAATTTAACCAAATTATTGTATCAGCTGTGATTAAGGTTGCGTGTTCATCTGCCACTTTTTAATACAAGGAGTTTGATTCTTCAGATCTTGGTGTTTTAACGTGTGTTACTTCTAGCATCTCTATGTGAATGTTGGGGGCCCGCCTTCCCACAGGGATTGCTGAGTTAATTAGGTATTATATTTATTCTGTTGTGTGATTTTGTGATAACTTCCTTTATTTACAGTAAGCTGCAATAGTTATCGATTTAGCGTGTCATTTGAATAATCAGTAATTGCATCTCCTGTAAAACTGCAGTGGTGTGGTGTGTTAGTGGACTATATAAGTTAACTATCTTTTTATGCAATTGTGTGATAGCTGTAACAACCCTGTTCATTCCTAGTTCTTTCAATTGTTGTTTTCTTTAGATCTTTGCAGTTTGTTCCTTCGCATTTATAATTGCAGAATTTCATTCCTGTACTTTGAATTTCTAGAATAGCTGAATTTAATTCATGTACTTTGGATTTCTAGAATAACTAAATCAGGATAGTTTGATGGATCTTTATATGGTTTGGTAATTAGGGATTTTACTTTCTACAAAATTAATCTAGATGTTATTTCCTGAATCTTTCAATTCTAGATTAAGAATTGTAGGGGGTACTTGTGATTACATTCTTGGGAAAGTAAATTAGATTAAGTGGATTATGGGATGAGTGTGGCTGAATAGGAAAGTAGGATCATTTACTTACAACATCAGCTACTTAGTGTTTAAAGCATATATAGTGCATATTATCCTTGAAATAAGAGACTTCCCTCGGTTGACAATTTATATTGAACACTCTATATGTTGGCTTTAATTAACTTGCATATAGGGTACCCAACATTTTGGCACCATTACCAAGGAGGATAAGTATTAGACACTATTGTAGTTGCATCCAGCAATTATCTTTATTCATTCTTCTTCAGTTTTTTTTTTAAAGTTTGCATGTTTTGGGTTGCATGAATATAAGAAGGGTACAACGTGACCATCTTATAAATCCCAGAACCCCACAGAACACAAATGTTACAGGTGGTCGAGGCCGTGGGTGAAATATAGCATTGGGGAGAAGAACATTCATTGACGACCTGGTTGATAGAACCAATTCTTCTACCGGGGCTTGCTATTAGGAAACACCCATCAGAAGAAGCCCTGTCACCCCTGGAGTGGCAGTGTCAGTCTCTATAGTGGAGAACACACAAGGAGCTACAACACCCTCAGATACCCCTGTAGAGGAAGATAGAGTTAGTACCACAGGATCGACTGATCGAGATTTGATCTATCACATTGACAGGAAGGTTGTGACTGAAGAGGAGTGGACACAGTTCCATTAGAAATTCAATGATCAATGGAAGGATGAAGAGGATAAAACAAAAGAAAATATGAGTAACAAACGCGATCCCAAAGAGGAAGAAGCAATGGGAGAAAATCATCATCATGAGGGTAATTCCCTGCTTGAAGGGATGGTGGCTACACTTCAGTTCCCAATTCAACAACCAGAAGGGATAGCCCCCATGAAAAATATATCACCATCGGTGTTGCCTCGCTTTTATGGAAAAGTGGCAAAGGATCCGGATGAATTTCTTTTCGAATTTGACATCCTCTTTCACAGCTATGACTACACCACCAATGCACAGAAGATGAAACTATTCCCTACCACTCTGAAGGACAATGCATTATGTTAGTTTATGAGCCTGGGAGGCAGAACTGTCACTAATTGGGACAGGATGAAATAGGTGTTCTTGGAGAAATATCAGGAGTATTGCAATACCAAGGATAAGAGAGAAGAACTATTAAAAATGGTACAGAAGGACGATGAAATTATGGAAGATTTTTTTGAAAGGCTTTTATATAATGTGTAGAGAGATGGAAAGAATAATATGGGGTTAAATGTGCTCAAAATAATCCTACTTCGTGGGATTAGGGATGATTGACTAGACATGTTAAACTTGTTAGGAAAGGGGGATATCTCTAAGGAGTCCTTTGAAAAGATCATGGAATTGTGCAAAAGGTATTCTAGGGGATCTTCCAGGAATAACAGATGGGACAAACAAGACAAATTAGAACGTGATGTCTTTGATAGAACGCAAAAGTCATCTAATGGAGGAGCCACCCGTGCAGAGATAGGAAATCTCCTTGAAAACTTCAAAACAAAAATGATGAGATCCATCTCCTCGAAAATAGATGTCTTGAGGGCAAAGCAGAAACAAGCAGTAGAGGATATCACACTAGGTGTATTCTTCCCTAGATGTAGGAAGAACCACCCTTTGAAGGAGTGCCCGCTCGATAAGGTAGAAGTGTGTCAGCTGTGCAAGCTAAACCATGAGATAAAATAATGCTCGTCACTACATCAAGTGAAGGCTGTTCTGTAGGCATCAACTCCATAGGTGGAACCAGCTTACTTTATTGCATAGAAAAATCCCTGGTAGCCTCGAGATCAAGGTATGACTCCAGACTTGTTTCCATTTTCGAATAACATGAATAATTGGAATAATATGCAGCATATGAATACACAATTCCTTTCATCTTATTCTAATCCTCAATGGTACCCCTCTCAACCTTCAATGTAAAATTTTAACTCCTGGAACCCCTGGGCACAGCCACCACAACCACCGAACCAACAAAATTCTTGGTCTCCTAGATGGAGGAATTTCCATCCAGGGAACCGGTTTCTCCATAACCAATCCCCTCCATAGCTTCCACATCAAACATTTCCTCAACAACCATACCCTCCTCAATATCCTCAACCTTATCAGCAGTCGCAGTTGCAAGTCAAGAATAATATTGTCCCCAATATGCTGATACGACCTCAGCTACCTGCTCAACCTAACCCTAACCCAAATAATAAAGAAGTCCATTAGTTTGAGACTGTCAACATGCCTACTTACTCCCTTACTCCTATACCCTGCAATGATATCCGCTTATGATCAGGAAAGGTAGTGGAGCCTTTGATCATTGAGGATGTTCCATCCTCTGTGCATGAAGAAGGGATGAATCCAGAGTGTTTATCCAATACAACGACCCCCATTATTGAAGACGCTGAAAATCCTACTAATATGACGGCTAAGACACAGAAATACACATTTATTTATGCACAACCTACACAGTTGATTAGGGAACCACCATACCCTGAAAGATTAATGTTACCAAAGGTAGTGGGACAACCTTAGTTTAACCTCTTAGGAGAGTTAAAAAATATTTATGTTAAAATTCCCCTCCTTTAGGCCCTTCAAGATGTACCTATCTATGCTAGACCTGTTTGGGATCTGTGTACAAGGAAACCAAGAAGGAAACCTAGGTATCCTACCGCTGTTCATGTCATAGGGAAATTATCTGCATTAATAATGGGAAAAACCCTCTTGGCCAAATATGACGACCCTGGGAATCCCACTGTCACTGTGCAGATTGGGCGCACACAGATACCCAACGTATTGGTAGACTTAGAAGCAGAAATTAACGTTATGACTATTGAAACTGTAAGAAACCTGAGCTCACTAATCTCAGGCCAACTCCCACCGTTTTAGAACTGGCAGATAGATCCACTATTAAACCTGAAGGAATTTTGGATGATCTCGTTATCTTAGTTGATTCTTGGGAGTGCCCTACTGACTTCGAGGTTTTACAACCTAAGTCGCAGCTAGGAGGACACCCATTGATCCTGGGAAGGCCCTTGTTAGCTACAGCTAATGCGTGCATCAGCTGTCGATCCGAATCTATGACCATATCAGATGGAACTGAGATAAAGAACCTCACTCTCTATCCTCCAGCTCGGTCGAGCTTAGAAGTTGAGACTCTGTTATGGATGGAGCCATAGGAAGAAGAGGGCATTCAACCATTATTAACGATAGGGAAGGCCTTAACTTTTAAGGATGAAACTGAAGATGATGCCATTAATAATTTCATCAGTGAACCCACTTCTGTCAATAAGAAATTTTATCAGACCTTGGATATTACTCTAGGTGAAGAGGAACAAGAAAATCTCACAGAAGAGGCATTAGTCAGTGACACTCATATAGTTCCAGTGTTGAAAAATTCGAAAAGTGTTCCTATCGAGGTAGACTCTAGAAAAACCCTGAATATTAATCCCAACATTTCCCTAGATGAACATAAGTTCCTGATCAGTCTCTTAAAAACACACAAGGGGGCATTTGCCTAGGAATACATAGACATGAGGGGCATCCCCTCTAATCTGTGCACCCATCACATTTATATCAAAAGTGATTCTTGGCTTGTGTTCTAGCCTCAATGATGAATGAACCCCAATCTTAGGGACATAGTGAAGGAAGAAATTCAAAAAATCTTGGAAGAAGGATTTATATATCCCATTTCAAACAGTGAGTGGGTGTCTCCGCTCGTAATAGTACCCAAGAAGAATGGTAAATGGAGAGTCTATGTGGACTATAGAGAGCTGAACAAGGAAACACAGAAAGATAATTTTCCCCTGCCTTTCATTGACCAAGTACTTGACACCTTATTCGGGAAGAAGTTCTTCTCCTTCCTGGATGGATTTAGTAGGTACAATCAAATCCAGATTGCTCTTGAAGACCAGGATAAAACTACCTTCACCTGTCCCTGGGGAACTTTTCATACAGAGTGCTTCCCTTTGGTTTGTGCAATGCACCAACCACATTTCAAAGAGTTGTGATTGGCATCTTTTCAGATTTAGTTAATGATAGTATGGAAATTTTTATGGATGATTTTACTCCTTATGGTAGAGATTTTGAAGAAGCATTGAAAAATTTGGAAAAGGTCTTGACTCGCTGGGAACAGACCCATCTTTGAGCATTGAAAAGTGCCATATGATGATGAGTGAGGGAGTGGTGTTGGGGCATTTTATCTCTGCTGATGGAATCCAGGTGGACCCCTCTAAAATCAAGGTAATAAAAAATATACCTACTCCTATAACTCAAAAAGAAGTGCGAAGTTTCTTGGGGCATGCTAGATATTACCGAAGATTTATAGAATACTTTTCCAAACTTGCCTCTCCTTTGTTTTCACTATTAATGAAGGATGTGCAATTTATTTGGAATGAAGCATGCCAGACAACATTTGTTAAACTTAAGGAGAAGCTGTCCACAACTCCCATCCTAAGAGGGCCCAATTGGACCCTGCCTTTTCACATTTCTTCAGATGCTTCTGATATTTCCATTGGAGCAGTTTTAGGACAATAGGATGGTCAAGCATCTTATGCAGTTTATTATATTAGTAAAAAATTAGCCCCCGTTGAACTTAATTATACCGTTACCGAGAAGGATTTTTTAGCCATTGTTTACTCCATTAACAAATTTTGACATTATATCACTAGATATCCTACATTTGTGCGCACTGACCACTTGGCCATCAAATATCTAATGAATAAACCTGTTATCAATGCTAGGGTAACTAGGTGGGTGTTACTATTACAGGAATTTGATATCACCATTATAGACAGACCTGGAAAAGAAAATGTTGTCGCTGATTTCTTATCTCATTTACTAACAGTGATGATAATTTGCCTGTTGAGGACTCTTTTCCAGATGAACACTTATTTGCATTTTCAGCTCACTCCCCTTGGTATGCAGATGTCGCTAACTACTTGGCTGCAGGAAAGCTTCTAGCACATTTGTCCAAAAGAGAAAAGAGGAAAATTATTCAACAAAGTGCTAGGTATTGTTGGATAGATGGTCATCTCTTCTACACAGGCCCTTATCTTGAGATCAGAAGATGTGTAAGAGAAGATGAAGGCCTGCCATGATTATCCTTGTGGGGGGCATTTTGCAGACAGGAGGACGGGACACAAAGCGCTGAGAATGGGCTACTATTGGCTGAACCTTTTAGGGATGCAAAAAGATATGTCCAGTCTTGTGATAGCTTCCAGAGGATGGGCCAACTCAATAGATTATATCAAATGCCTCTTCAACCACAACTGGTGGTTGAACCCTTTGACAGATGGGCCTTATATTTTGTTGGTCCTATCAGCCCTAATTCCAGGCAGAAAGCCTACATCTTGGTCTGTATCGACTACATGATAAAATGGGTAGAAGCTGTGGCTTTGGTGAAATCCAATGACTAGGCTACGATTGATTTCCTGTATGGTGAAATCTTTACCTGTTTCGGAGTACCCAAGGAAGTGGTTAACGATGGAGGACCTCAGTTTGTGTCACATCAATTCGAAGCTCTAATACAAAAGTACCATATTCAGCAATGTATAGCTTCACCATACCATCCCCAAGCCAATGGCTAGGTAGAAAGCACTAACAAAGTTATTGAAGACATCCTTACCAAGATGGTCAAGAGCCATCATAGAGATTGGGCTGATAGAATCTCAGAAGAATTGTGGGCATATCGTACTACTTGGTGCAACACTACAGGTTTCTCTCCTTATGACTTGGTGTATGGGAAAAGTATTGTCTTCCCAATTGAATTTGAAATTAAGACTTTGAAGATAGCTACAGAGGTAAACTTAGATGTGATCGAAGCCCAGAAGAGAAGATTGAATCAATTGAATGAACTTGACGAGAACCGTTTAGCTGTTGTGGATTAGACAGTATTAATCTAGCAACAGAGAACCAATTGGCACGACCGATTCATCAAAAATAAAGTCTTCTGCAAAGGAGACTAGGAATTATTATATGATTCAAGATTCAAAAGGGACTTCAAGGGTAAATTACGCATAAGATGGTTGGGCCCATACCTGGTAGAAAAAGTATTTGATAATGGTACAGTCTACCTCGTAACCATTGATGAGAATCATCCACCATTATTTGCTAATGGTCATAGGCTGTGATTGTACCATAAGCCCATTTCAAAAGACGCATTCACTTCATAGATTGTAGCTGATCTAGACTACCAGTTAGAAGAAGGGCATGAATCTTTCTCTACCCCTTTCAATCCTTAGTTAATCACTGTAAATCTTACAATTTTTTGTGTTTTTGTATATAACTAAATTGCTATTTTTACTATTACTGTTATCTTTTCTTTTGCACTTGATCTGTTTTTTTTAAAATAAAATGTGCAGGGAAGCGCCTAAGGAGAAGTGGTCATTATTGGGCCTATTGATCAGGGTCATCCTTTTGTAACCTCCTGCATCAGAAGAGAATTCCTAGAACAAATCTATCACAACCACAACACTGAAAACTACCTCCCTTTATTTTGTTCCGCGTAGCTGTGACACTGTAAAACTCCCTCCCTTTACCCCTTTCGCGCAGCTGCAAAACCGTAAAAATTCCTCCCTTTACCCCTTTCGCACAGCTGCAACATTGTAAAACTTTCACCCTTTACCCTGTTTTGCACAGCTGCAACACCGTAAAACTTTCACCCTTTCCCCGTTTCGCACAGCTACAACACCGTAAAACTCCCACCCTTTACCCTGTTCCACACAGCTACAACTCCGTCAACTCCCGTCAACTTAAACCCTTTTTTCGATTTTGACAGCTGCAACACCGTTTCACTTTTGTCCATTTTCACCTTTTTCGTTAACTGCAACACCGTTCCATTTCTACTATGTTTCACCTTTTCCGGCAGCTGCAACACCGTTCCATTTCTACTATGTTTCCCTTTTCCGGCAGCTGTGACTCCGCCACAATTGGTTGATTTTTCTATAATTCACGACCGCGAATCTGCTAAACTGCTTGATTTCTCTATGGCTTGCGGCTGTGACACCTCCATTATTGGTAGAATTATTTGCAACCGCGGTTAGCGACTCCTCCAGATCTGGTTCCAGTTCCTGATGCTAGTGATTCCGATTTATATTCCATCATTCATTATGTTTTCGACCAATTTGACACGATGGTTTTGGTTCGCTAGCAGAAAAGGTCATTAGAGCATACCTGCAATAATGATTACACTTAAATGGTTGCACTTCACATGCTCTACTATTTTCCAAAGGTCACCATTCATTGCATATTTTTGAAGGTATGGTTCTGATTATCTACTTGATTAAGTATTAACTAGATATGACAATATTAATCATACCTTCCTTTTTGTGCCCATTATTACACCTGCATATCATTAACCATCCACTCGTATGAATTAATGGCTATTTATGTTACCTGATAACCACCACCTTTCCTAATTTGGGATAAAATTCCAAACATTACTATGCTCTGAAACTTGCTGAATTTACCCAACTCCACTCTCAGTTGTTCATGCATACTCTGTGCTTTAACCTCCATTGTCGGGATTTGTAATCTGTCGGACTGAGAAACAATTTTGAAGGAAAACAAACATGGGTATCCCAGCTCGGCATGAACCTCCAAACACGCAAGAACTAAGAAGAGATGCCGAAGTTTTTTCTATTTTTGAAGCTGCGGGCTGGATTGAATTCTTCGAACACCTGAATGGGTTTCATCGTGAGACATCTCTACAATTTTCCTTGAATCTTACAGAAACCCACTCAAAAATTTGGGGGTTACGTATCGAAGTCTCTGAAGGAATAGTGGCTGAGGTCACTGGCCTTCCTCAGGTGGGCAGAGCCTGGTTTGGACGAAGAACCCCCAATCCTGCAGTAGTACATGATTTTCTAAGAGAAGGGGAGCACATTCAACAGTCACGGAGAGGGATAGCATTATAGTCACTGCCTCGGCCATGGGATCAAGTAGAAATTTTACTTAAGAAGTATATCACCTATGAAGGTAGGTATCAAATGGTTTATTACTCTGAATTTCCTTTATTATCTCATCTTTATTGCAGGGCCTTACTAAACAATCCATTTTATTTATTCAATGATTTACACCATATGGTGGGGTTTGTTAGAACAACCAAGCATCCAAACTCCTCCCTTACCCACCATGGCCTAATCAAATTAATAATTTTACGGGCCTTATCTCAACAGAACCAAACTTGGGAGCAATTTACAGGTCAAATTCAGGAACTCGCCCTTTTGCCCGGTGTTCCAATAGAAGAGGAAGTAGAAGTACCTGTACTCATGGGGCTTGTTCAAAACCAAGAAGATCCTGCCAATCAACAATTGGGGGGAAATAAAGAGCAACAGGAGGTTCGGAGTCCCTCCAATTTAGTTGGGGGGGAAATGAGACTGGATTGGAGGATCTGTCTAAAGACCAAGCAGAACAATTGGAGGAGAATGCACAAGAAAACCATGTTGAGAGACTAAATAATCTGGAAGCTTTGACAGTAGAAGCTGAAACTGGAGCAACATTAGATGCTGCGATAGTTGAAGCTGAAGATGTTAGAGCCATGATAACAAAAGAAAACACGGAGGTGTTGACCATTGAATCTTCCCCTGAATGGGGAGGAACTCTGATAGAGGAAGAACAAGAAAACGTTGAAACATAGGATATCCCTTCCACATCAGCTGCAAATCTGGGAATTCTGGCACCACGGAGAAAAAGGAGGAGAACAAAAGAGGAAGTACAGGTATCACCACCAATAAGACAAAAAAGAACTAGGTCAGTTACAGTAGCAGAAGCAGCACGGGAAAGATGGGAAACCATAGAAGCACAAATAAAATTCCCCATTTTGAGACCCAAAGAAAATGATGCCCCATAGGAACATGTTGTAGAAGAACCTCAAATTGAAGGACTTCTGTATGAAAATGGGCTATTTAAGGAGGAAGTACAATCACTTCGGAAGGAACTAGAAAATTGGAAGGAAGCGTGCAGGAAACAGGGTGAGAGGAAGCTGCACACATTGGTTGAAGCTGTAGACCAATTAGAAAGATGAAATCCTGCTGAGGTTGGTGATGAGGAAGAAAGAGTGGTTTGTCTTGTGTGTGGAGAAATATTTAACCAGTAAGGTTACAAAGTCACAGTTCGTGCCTTTGTGACACAACAACCCATACCTACAGCTGTGGAAGAACAAGGACAACCTGATTGGAAGGATGGTGAAGCTCCCCAAGATAAACTCCAACAACGAGAAGTAGCGGATAAACAGGATGCTAATACACAATAACCAACATCTTTGAATATTCCTATTGAAGTTTCCACCCAAATTGGGACAATGAACCAGAGGCCAAGGTTATTCCTGATTTTGTTGAAGAAGTCTACGTTGTGACCCCTGAACCTTCTCAGGACACAGAACTGGTAGAGATGGAACCCCAACAGCAGAATGATGATGAGGTTGAAAAAGGTGCTGATACACAAGAACCAGCATCCTTGAGTATTCTCGTTAAAGTCGCCACCCAATTGAGGGAAGAAGAACCGAAGATCGAAAATATTCTGGAATTTAATGAAGAAGTTTGCACTGTGACTCCTAAAGCATCTCAGGACACATAATTGATAGAAATGGAATCCCAACAGTAGGATAACGAGGACGTTAACTAGGATGTTTCTACACAAGAACCAACATCCTTGGAAATTTCCATGGAGACTCTCATGATGCAATAAGAAGTCAATCCCGAAATGGATATCACTCCTGATTTGGATTTAGAAGAGGATGAACAAATGTAATCACAATCCTCAGGGGACACTGAAAAACTTGAGGAACAACTCCATATTGTAAAAGACATGAAAGAAACTCTACAATCCCAACATCATGAAGAAAGAGAAGGGTAGGGATCTGTTACACAAGAACCAATAGCCTTGCATCCCCCTGTTGAAGTTGTAGCTGAAAATCAGGCAGACAAGGAGATTAAAATTTAGGGGAGGTTGTTACATAAGAACCAACACCCTTGCAATCAGTTGTTGAAGTTTCTATAGGAGAACTCCAAAGAGAGGATGCTGTTACACAAGAACCGACATCTTCAGAAGTTGTTTTAGAGATGCCTATGGTTGAAGTTGATGAGGGAGAAATTCAAAGAAGGAATGCTGTTACACAAGAACCAACACCCCAAGAAGTGATTTCAGTAGTACATGATGTTCAAATTGGAACATAAGGTGAAAAGGTATGGACTCAAATTCCTCAAAATTTTATCAATTTGGATTCTGATAATGAGGAACATCCTAAAGATGAAGAAATCCTGAAGCTGACAAAAGAACTCTCAATCTTGAGAATATAAGTGAGGAAGTGGAGGAGTCAGGTGGAGAGATATGAAGAAGGGATGGTTTCCCTCGTTGAACATAGGAAGACCATCAAAGAATTAAAGGAAAAGTGGGAAGAAGAACTTATGTCCTAGAAACTCCATGGGGAAGAACTACAAAAGGAGCTAAATGAGTTGAAAAAGTTCAAGTCCATGCAGGTGGAAAAAGACTAGCTGTATACTCTTTCTCAGGAATTGTTGGGTACCAGGGTACCATCCTCCTCTTACCTTGTGTTTTTATTTGAGTAGTTTATTTGGTTTAAACTGAGGGTTGTGAAAGAAGGGAGAGCATATGAAATAGAAACCTCAGCTAAATTCCTAGAAACATTTCTGGGAAGTGATTTTGAGGACCAGAATTTGCTGTGTGAGCTTTATTTGCATGAGTTGGCTTTCCCTATGGACCACCATTCGAATCTTGTCCCTTTCTCAGGTGATGTTCAGCTGAGGGATTTTGCCTCCTTTGTGAGCAATCATGTTTAGTGGGAAAGGTATTTCCAAAATTTCTCTCACAATGAGGCCCACTCTAATCTTTGAATTCGAAGCGAACCTTAGAATCCTCATATCCTCCTTGCTCAAAATCAGAGTGTACTCTCGTGTCCCATCCAAAATCAACATATAATGGAACTTCAAGAAAGGGTTATTTCCACTTGTACCAGCTAGATTTCCATGCATCAACGAGTGGCTTTGGAAGGTAGTCAACACAGATGGCAGGTTGCCTCCTCAACCCTTATAAATAGGGACCCCTACTGTTACAGGAATTTTGAACAAGCACTTTCCAGGATTGAGGGTTATGTTGGATGCATAAAGGAATGTGGGGTTAATTGGCTGGGACTCAAATTTAAATTTCCTCTCATCTGGTGGCCAACAAAACCATACAGGGAAGTTTTCTCATTAACAAGGGCAGAAGAGCAGAAGTGTTGGAGATATTGGGTTGTCCATAAGGGATTTGTAGAAAAAGAAGGAACATCTAAATTCCCACATAACTTTTCTTCTCTCCATGAATGAAGCACAATGCCAGATTCAGATTTAGAATAATGGATGTTGTTGCACGAGGACATGCAACATGATAGTTGGGGGGAGATGTTGGGCCCAGAAATGGCCCCTTTTTGACCACCCTTATCTACCTCTTTTTGTTTCATCCTACTCTATTATTCATGATAAACAAATGTTTTTCCTTAACTTGGTCCCTCAAGTCATACATGTATGGTTAATCATTGTCTTATTTTATTAATGCTTAGAATTGTGGTAATCAGGGCTCTACATCTTAAATTATGCTAACATATGGTGGTTTTATAAAGATAATTTGAGATGTAAGGAATACAGATGTAGCGGGCTGAACATGCCAAAGGAGGGATGGACATTCATTGCTGAGTTGATCGCCATCCATTCCATCGTTGGCCAAGGAACGTTGTCCAAGTGTATTATTCCACACAAGCTGTACAAGGGTAGTTGCAATAGATTGTGACAGATTTGGAGGAAATAGTGCATTGGTGTTCAAAATTAGCTACAATCCATGGAGTATCTTCTCAATTAATCATGATTATTATTGTTGGCTCGAATAATAGCTTCCCTATATCCTCTGCTCTCATCTTGCCACGACTGTAACAAATCATTGTAATTAGGGAAGCCTGAAGATCAGAGATCTTCATGGCTTCCCGATAATAGTAGGTAGATGTTATGATTGTAATTGTATAAATACTGGGAACTATTATGAGCCAGGGGTTGAAAATTTAACCAAATTATTGTATCAGCTGTGATTAAGGTTGTGTGTTCATCTGCCACTTTTTAATACAAGGAGTTTGATTCTTCAGATCTTGGCGTTTTAACGTGTGTTACTTCCAGCATCTCTGTGTGAAGGCTGGTCTCGCCTTCCCATAGGGATTGCTGAGTTAATCAGGTATTGTATTTATTCTGTTGTGTGATTTTGTGATAACTTCCTTTATTTACAGTAAGCTGCAATAGTTATCAATTTACCGTGTGTCATTTGAATAATCAGTAATTGCATCTCCTATAAAACTGCAGTGGTGTGGTGTGTCAGTCGACTGTATAGGTTAACTGTCTTTTATGCAACTGTGTGATAGCTGTAACAACCCTGTTCATCCCTAGTTCTTTCAATTCCTATTTTCTTTAGATCTTTGCAGTTTGTTCCTTCGCATTTATAATTGCAAAATTTCATTCCTGTACTTTGAATTTCTAGAATAGCTGAATTTAATTCATGTACTTTGGATTTCTAGAATAACTAAATCAGGATAGTTGGATGGATCTTTAGATGGTTTGGTAATTAGGGATTTTATTTTCAGCAAAAGTAATCTAGATGTTATCTCCTGAATCTTTCAATTCTAGATTAAGAATCGTAGGAGGTACTTGTGATTGCACTCTCGAGAAAGTAAATTAGATTAAGTGGATTATGGGATGAGTATGGCTGAACAGGAAAGTAGGATCATTTACTTACAGCATCAGCTACTTAGTGTTTAAAGCATATATAGTGCATATTATCCTTGAAATAAGAGACTTCCATGGGTTGACAATTTATATTGAACACTCTATATGTTGGCTTTAATTAACTTGCATATAGGGTGCCCAACAACCGTATAGATTTAGGAAGCAGGAAGAGAATAGGGTTGAAGCTAGCAGAGTTTTAGCAGGTTTGGAGGGCAGAAATATTTTGCAAGTTTTTCTTTAAAATCTCTCATTCAGAGAAGCTATGAGTGATAGATAATAATTTCTAGTATGCATATCGAAGAGATGGTAATATTTGTATGTTTTATTGTTTCTCACTATACCAGTTGCTAGAGATAAATAGACTGATATCATGCTGTATAATTGTTATAGGTCAATTTTCAGCACAACAACATGCCAAGAAAATAGAAGAAGAAAGCCCAAGCATCCGAGGAGGAACCTGAAGTGGAGGTGATAACCAGAGTGGAAGTCATCTATGAAGATACTAAAGCTATTATTAGAGTTGAACAAGAATATAAATGGGGAGAGGTGTATAGGATATTTCAAGCGAGACTGTTCCAGATGCTGGTTTTGAAGATATGCACATATATGCAAATATTGAGAGGTCAACCCTGATGAAAGTGGCTACCAGGATTGAGCTTTTTCCATGTTCATAAGTGATAGGTTGGATTCTTCCCATGGCAGATGTAACAAGGATGATCCTAGAAAATACCAAGAAGCAAGGTTATGCCACATACAACCTTACTTATGTGTGCATGGCATATCATCTACCATCACCACAGACTGATCTAACTGAAGGGATTTTAAACGAGTTAGGTCTGTACTTGGTAGCGACAATGAAGAAAATGATGATCCCAGGCAGAAATTTCAGGACAAGGCCTTCTGGAGAATATGAGACATCAACTCTCTATACTCCATATAGATTCATTGTGTTGATGTTGAACACAATTTTTGGAAGAGCTAATGGGAAAATTTTTAAGCTGGGTTGGATACCTATTATTTATTATGTTTCTACCCAAGGGACTATTTTTAACTAGGCAGGCATAGTATCCAACAACCTATCGGCATGCATAAGCACAGAATTGGGAGGAGTATCCCAAAAGAAGTCTGAATTTTACATGAGTTCTATTTTGATTGATTGCATTCTGTGCACTTAGCCTTTCCCTGCATTAAAGTTCCATTGGGATAAGGACCGAGCTCCAGTGTATGTAGCTTATAAATTGTTTTGGGCTCACAAATATTATAGCTATTATAAGTATATCTGTGAGCATTTCATCGTGCCTTTATACACTTTGATTTTATTGGTAGAATGCAATTGCATATTAGAATAAGCTTTCAAGGTCATGCAAGAATATGGAAGTTATTATCTAACAGAGGATGGTTTATATGTAAGAATGTATGGTGGTTCGAAAGTCCCTTCTCTACTCCCAAGATATGCTATTGATTATGTACTCCATAAAGAAGCTGTTAGACAATTATATATTGATGGAGTAGGGAATTTCCTTTTTGAACAGAAAAAAGCAACATATCCCGCAGTGCCTTTTTTTGTTGGAAGTTACAAATTTTCAAAGGTGAAGAAGGCAAAAGAGTTTGTCAAGGAATTGGAATACTTTCACTTCGGTGAAATGAACTTCCATAGAAATGACTCCGAGGGAAAAGTTGCTGAGTATTGCACCGAAGCTGGAGTACATTTTGAGTACACAGATTTTTGGGACAAAGATGAGGAGATTTTCCACAATGCTAAGAACATGACAGCCTTAAGAAAAAGATTCAAACAGAAGATATCTATCGTTGGTGGTAAAGGAAAGCTTGCTGAGAAACAGAAAAGGCAAGAAGAAGAAGAAGCAAAAAAGAGGCAAGAAGAAGCTAATAGACTAGTACAGTAGGCATAGAATTGGCTGAGAACAAAATAGGAAGAAAAGAAATGAGCTGTTGAAGAAGCAACAAAGAAGATTGAAGAATAAAAGACAAGAAAAGAAGAAGATGGAATCCAGAAAAAGAAAGCAGAAAGTGAAGGTTCTAGATTAGAAGGTGTCCAAAAGGAAAAACAACAAACAGAGATGAAAGCTGAAGGATTGAGAACAGAGACATTAGAAGGACAAGACCCTATGGATCAAGGACAGGCTCAGTCTAATATGGACCCATTAGAGCCTGTTGTTCCTTCTAGCAGTACAGTAGGAGAAGGTCTGGTGTCAACTTCTGGATTTGAGTTAATTCCTTTCATGCCCATTGAAGGGGAATATGTGCTGAATTTTAATACTATCTTTTACGACAAGGAGAAAAAGAGAATTGTCAAAAGAACCGAGAAGAAAGTGGACATTGGGGGTAAGCCTGGAATAATGGTGACTGATAAGAAAGTGGTCCATGGTACACATAAGGATCCACGATTACTAGCGAGGGTTGGGGTAGCTCTAACCCTATCCATTAAGGATAATGTGGATAGGATCATGACAGACCTAGACGAGTCTTAGAAAAGGGTCACTCAGTTGAAGGAGACTTTGAAGAAAGAAAGGAGTGAAGTTCTGAGTTTGAAAGGAAGTACAAGGATATGATCTGTGAAGTCAAGGTATCAAAGGCAGAATGTTATACTTTATAGGCTAAGAAAGAAGCTTTGGTAATATCTACATGAAATACAGAGAAGAATGCCCAAACCACCTTGTCAGAGTTTGGAAAGCTATAGCAACAATATCAGAATTTGGAAGCTGAGAGGGATAAGCTTAGGTTATCAGTTGAAGAATTGGATAAGGAAAAAGGTAGATTGCAAAGTAAAGTGATAGAGCTGGAAGAGTAGAAGACCACTGCAGAAGGGAAGGCTAAGCTATATGAGACTCAAATAGCAGCCTTGGAGGAACAAAATAATTCACTTGCAGCTTCACTAAAGTCAGCTATGGAGCAGAAGGTTGATATTGAACCTTTAAAGAACCATGCCCTTACGCTCTGAAAGAATATTCATCAAATGCAGCTACAGATGGTCGAAGAAATATTTAAAGTTTAATAGATAGACATCAGACTAGAAGAAATTGTAAATACAGCCTCATATTTTTTGGATAGAACCCATGATATTTTGGAAACTCTGCAAATAAGGATGACTTGGGTAGAAGCAAACAAATAATCTCCTGTAGATATATCTGTCAAAGATCAGGAGACTATAAAGAAAGAATATGAGCTGATTGAGTTTTCCAGTAACACAACAAAAGAATTAAAGAAGACAATGAAGAAAACAAAGAATTCCTGTGTTGAATTTTGTAGGAGAGTGCTCCTAACTTATAATCGGTGTCAGACCTCTGCAACAAAGAGATTGGAAGTGCTGCCAGAGCATGAATTTTTTTTGAAACATTTGTAGGAAAGATGCAGCGAAGATGAACAGGCCATCCAGCAAGTCAAGGAGTTGGATGAAAACATACTAAAGACTGAAACAACACATGTAGCTATGAGTATTCACTTGTTGGAGGACTAGTTGTGCTTGATTCCTGCTAGGATAGTGGGTGTAAAGACCCAGGATTCTCAGCACGAAATTACTATCAAATTTCATGAACCTTCTAGTTTTGAGAATATAGCAACCGAGGCAAATGTGTGGAGAAAGTTCATGAACGAACAAGCTGCGCCCTCCTAGTTGAATGTTTTGGAATGTTGATAAATAATGTAATATATTATATTTATTTTTTGTTCACAAGCTAAAAGACAAATTTTTGTAAAGGAAAGGTTGGAATCCCAAAAGGCAACGAGGGGCAGCCTAAGAGTTTTTGCTTTTTGTATAAATATAGGCAAGCTTGATGTATCAAAAAAACCTTTATTCAGACTATCTTTGTGCAAGTTATTGTAAGAAGAACTATTTCATCTTATAATAAAGAGTTATGTTTCTTGGGCTGGAGAAAGCACTGTGGGGTTTCAATTGTTTGACATGGAATGATTGGATGTGAACTATTTCTGTTTCAGCTTGTTTTCATGAACTGTGAGATCGTTCTAACTTATGAACTCTTTCATGCTATGAATGTGCTCCTATTTATTTCTGTGAAATTTCCACAATCGTATTTGAGTAATGAATGTTTTAATTAACAATGAGCTATCTTTTTTTTTTATCTGTCTATTGATATGCATGTATTCAGAAATATTAATAGCTATCCGTGGTGTTCTTTATGCATGTTATCCAATACATTACTCAACATTAGTTACAGTATTTCTCCCTAGGGATAGGTTAGTGAGTCTTAGTTAGTTTTCCTTTGTTTATGATTTAGAAGCGAGAGAGGTAAGACAAGAGGTAAGAACCTACGCATCACATTGCGACACTCCTCGTTATCTCTATCGATTGCATTCAGTTAGGCACTTGCATTTTATACATAAACATAAAACTAAAAAATACACCTAAATGGTGGACTGGGTCGCAACCGGTAAAAGAAGAATTTAACCATTACTTGACCTACGGTAGTCAGAATGTAAACCGGATGGATTCCCCATACTAAACAATAATGAGCTAGTTGGGAAAATTTATTGGGGATAATCCCTATTGTTGTTACCTGCAATATTCCAGGCCTCAACAGGTTGAAAAATAGTTTGGGAGGAAAATCAAGATCCTCATATCTGACAATGGTGGTGAGTATGTCAAGTCTAATTTCATTCAGTATTGCAAAGATGCAGGTATTCAGATGGAGCATTCGATCCCTCACACACCACAACAAAATGGTGTTGCTGAGAGAAAGAACAAATCACCGAAGGAGATGGTAACCTGCGTGATGGAGGCTAAGACTTTGCCACCAAAGTTTTGGGCCGAAGCTATAAAATGTGCATCCTACATCCAGAGCAGGGTGCCTCATAAGCAACTTTATGGTATGAATCCTTTCGAATCTTGGAGTGGGCACAAGCCAGATGTGACCCATTTCATGATTTTTGGCTCAAAGGCTTGGGCTAGAATTCCAATTGAAAAGAGGAAGGCTTTGCAAACCCAAAACCAAGAGTGCCTATTTGTTGGGTATTCTGAAGATTCAAAAGGTTATAAGCTGATAAATTTGAGCACTAACAAATATTTCATTGAAAGAAGTGTTCAGTTCCAAGAAGAGCCTTTAGTAGCAGTTGAAGTTGGAGAGTCCTCTTCACCACCAGAACCATTGATTGTAAGTGAAGAGACTAATGAGTTTGCTGATTCTGATATGTCTGATAATCATGATTTGATTCCAGATCCTAATATTCCTACAAGTAAAAAATGGGTAGCAAAGACCATTCATGCAGCTGGGGAACTAGCTGGAAAATCCTAATGACACTAGGAGGACTAGAGCTCAATTTGAGAGTGCCCTTTGTGTGAAAGATCCTCTATTTGCTAAGAAGTGCTATCTGATGGTTGAATTAGATCCACATACATATGAATATGCAGCACATGATCCAATATGGAAAATAACTATGAAAGAAGAATTTAGCTCGCTCCAGAAGAACAACACTTGGGAACTGGTTGATCTTCCCCCAGGGAGGAAGCCAGTTCAATGTAAGTGGGTTTTCAAGACCAAGTTTGCTGCTGATGGTTCACCTTTGAAATATAAGTCAATATTGGTAGCCAAGGGATACTCACAAGTACATGGTATTGACTACAATGAAACCTTTGCACCAGTGGCAAAGATGGACTCCATAAGGATAGCTCTAGCCATTGCAGCTTTGAAGCAGTGGGAAGTGCATCACATGGATGTGAAGTGTTCTTTCCTAAATGGAGATCTCACTGAGGAGATTTACATGCAACAACCTGAAGGGTTTGTTTCTAATCCATCTTTAGTGTGCAGGTTAAAGAAATAATTGTATGGGCTCAAGCAATCCCCCAGGGCTTGGTATGCCAAGATTGATAACTTTTGCTATCACTGAGTTTTGTTCGATGCAAGTCTGATACTAATGTCTATTTGAAGCTGATTGATTTTTCTTTGATGATTATTTTCTTGTATGTGGATGACCTACTGATTACAGGAAATTCAAAGAAAGAGATTGCCTCCTTGAAGGATACAATGAACCATGCATTTTCTATGACAAATTTGGGATTGTTGAGCCAATTCTTGGGTCTCAAAATTGATCAATGCCAACATGGAATCAAAGTACATCAGTCCAATTATGCTTCAAATTTGGTCATAAAGTTCAACATGAAGTATTGCAAGTCAAGAAAGACTCCCTTCCTTTCAGGAGTTAAGCTTGAAGAAGCAGGTTCTTCTCCTATGGTAAATAATACACTATATAGGCAGTTGATTGGGTGTTTTCTTTATCTTCCACACACTCGATATGATATATATTATGCAGTTAGTGTGGCTTTGATATACATAGACCAGCCTCATGAGATCCACTGGAGGGAAGCCAAAAGGATCCTAAGCTTTGTTCAAGGAACAAGAACTCATGGGATCTTCTACAAAGAAAAATCCGATCTTGATTTGATTGGATTTACTGACATTGATTGGGCAGGTGAAAACACAGATCGAAATTATACATCATGATATGTGTTCATGCTTGCAGAAGGACCAATCATTTGGTCAAGCAAGAAGCAGAGTGCCATAGCACTCTCATCTACAGAAGCAGAATATAGAGGAGTTGTAAATGCATCAAATCAATGTTTGTGGTTGCAGGGGATACTTGGAGAATGTGGTTTTGAATTAGAGTTTTCAACTATTATCTGTTAGATTTTTATCATTCAAGCTAGCATTATGATTGTAAGATCTTTAACTGAGAGAATAACATGCATAGCAATAAAACACAAGAGGCAAGAGACACAAAGCATTTTCCTCAGGGAAACCATAAAGGAGAAAACCCCTCAACTTCCTCAAAGATAGAATCAACACCAAAAGTAAAACCTGAAAACATAAAGATGATTTCCCTACAGAAGTAGTCTCTCTCTTATCCCAACAATTTCTCCTCACTCATGCACCCCAATGAGTGAGTGTGTGTGTGATAAATAGAGAGACTCACTCTCTATTTATATTCTTTTGTTCACTTGAAACCCACTCCAACATGTCGACCTCACTTAACAATTACTTACTAGAGTCGACATCTCTAGGAGTGTCTAATAACCCTAGTGTCCCACAACTTGTGGGGACTTTGCCTCCTCCGACCAACAAGGAGGTTTATCCTTAACACAATGGTGGGGACTATTGCCCCGACTTACAATGACTCACCTAGGGTCAACTTCTCTAGGATAGTATAATAACCCTAGGGCCCCACAATTGTGGGGACTTTAACCCTTGATTAATAGGAGGCTTACCCACAATGACTTGACATGACTTGTTTACATTATAGAAACTTCCCAGAATAAACATCGGGGTATGAAATGACTCAAATACATTACAGACACATCTTGGAATAAACATCGGGGTACAATACATAAGATATATGGATGAATACATTCTGAAGTTACAATTACATCAACACTCCCTCTTAACTAGGAAGGTATTCTCTCGACACAATTCATCAGCACAAGTCTTATTCTCTATATCATCTGGATCATCATTGAGTTCTCGTTATTTTCATCTTCAAGTCATATTCATCTTCAAGTCATCTTCATCTGAATCTGGATCATCACTGGATCTGGATCATCATCACTGGATCTGGATCATCACTGCTGGATCATCATCACGGGTGCTATCTCATGATTCTTATTGTCACAGGAATTTCTACAGAGCCAGCCATTTTTCATGCTGGTTGTAGGCCTAGCCTCCATGTAGGTCTTCTTCAGCACTTATATTTGACCCTAAGTCAGAATGGCCCACCCAGCACTTATATCTGATCATGTAGGAACCAATCCTATATCAGAAAGGCATGCCTAGCACTCACATCTAATCATGTGGGAACCAATCCCACAACCCTGTTAGAAAGGCCCAACACTCACATTTGACACATGTGAGGAACCAATCCAACATACATGTTCAAAAAGGGTCAACACTTATATTTGATACATGCAAGGAACCAATCCAACATACATGTTCAAAAAGGATCTGCACTTACATTTGACACATGAGAGGAACCAATCTAACATGCATGTTCAAAAGGGCTCTGCACCTACATCCAACACATGCGAGGAACCAATCCAACATGCATGTTCGAAAGGGCTCTGCACTTACATCCGACACATGTGAGCAACCAATCCAACATGCATGTTCGAAAGGGCTTGCACTCACATATGATCAAGTAGGAACCAATCCTACAGTCATATCAGAATGGCCCCTAGTCCCAGACTGAGCTACTTGGTAACTGACCAGGTGCCTCCATTCCAAGAATGGAAACAACCCTTATAATTGATCAAGTGGGAACCATTCCTTCAATCACATGAGAATGGCCATGCGCTCACATCTGATCATGTAAGACTACATCTTATAGTAGTATCAGAAAGGCCCTCAATCCTAGACCGAGTATTCCTGGTAACTGACCAGGCACCTCCATTCCAAGAATGGAATTCAACGCTTACTGCTGATCATGTAGGAACCAATCCTATATTCACATCAGAATGGCTCAACACTCATATCTGACATGGAAGGATCCAATCCTCTCACCATGATAGAATGGCTCAGCCCTTACATCTGATAATGGAAGGAACCAATCCTCTCAGCATGTCAGAATGGCTCTGGGTCTCATCATTTCCCCTTGGAGGAAACCTCGATATGGAGAACACCAAGCTTCTCCCTGAAGTACTTGAACTTCACCCTAGCCAATGGATTTTTCAACACATCAGTTATCTGTTCCTCCATTGCAACATATTGGAGCTTCACTGCTCCCCTCTGCACCATATCCCTGATATAGTGATACTTGATCTCGATATGCTTCGACTTGTCATGGAACACTGGATTCTTTGACAACTTCACACAACTTTGGTTGTCACAATGTATACAAGTAGAATCCCTCTGGAGATGAAATGAATCAGATAGTAGCTTCCTTAGCCATATAGCCTCACAACTAGATGATCAAGCTGCAACATACTCTACTTCAACTGTACTCAGTGCCTCACAGGACTGCTTCCTGCTAAACCAAGAGATCATGCCTGATCCCATACTGAAGCAACACCCTGAAGTGCTCTTCCTGTCAATGGCATTACCTGCCCAATATGAATCAACATAACCCTCTAGGTTAATCTTCTGATTCGTCTCATACTTGAGCCCATAATCAATTGTACCCCTCAGGTACCTCAGAATATGCTTTGCAGCAATAAAGTGAACATGTCTTGGATCTGTCAAGAACTGGCTCAAGGTGTTCATAGCAAAGCAAATAGCTGGTCTCATGTTTGTCAGTTACATCAAGGACCCAATCATCTGACGATACATCCTAGCATCAACCGTCTCTGATGAAGCATCACTCAATAGCTTCATGTTTGATGCCATAGGTGTGGTCATGGCCTTGTAGCCCATCATCCTGAACCTCTTTAGGATCTCTACTGCATAATTCCCTTGTCCACACCTCCATGCCTAGAAAATAGTGCATCGACACGTAACAAGAGCATCACTGGTCTTTTGCCTTCAACCTTGAAGTAAAGGTTGGAATCCACTTTACTCTCAGTAAAGCCTAGAGTCATCAGTAATCTGTCCATCTTATCGTACCATGTCAAACCTTAGGATCTTTTGCAGTCACTCCCTTTGAAGAATCAATATACTCCCTCTGTCTTCCGTACTCTATGCACTAAAACATTCTGTACTGGAGTGACAAGTAGCTTCCTCTACTACTAATATTCTATGTATCCATCTAGGATCACTGGATACCAAGATCCTCTATCTTTGAACTTTTTCAAAAGTTCTTCTCACACCCATCTGTGAGCTTCTATCCTCTATCAACCTTGTAGCATAGGTTCAAATCTTCATCAAGCTCCTCATGTATGTGTTATCCCATGGGTGTCTTCTGAACTCATACAAGGCCTTCTTTCATTTGCACACTTGATTATTCCTGTCATGTGTCTCAACTCCCACTGGCTACAAATGTCTCTTTGTAGTCTATGCCTTATATCCCACGATGTTTCCATATACTGCATGATGGAACTATGAACTTCCCTTCACGTATCGATACTGCATCCTAGACATCATTCTTCTTAAACTGGTCTTCCCTTTCTTCTTGGTTACTTCTTCATAGCTTGAAGTTTTTGCATCAATGATGTCGCTGTATTCATCATATTATTCTTCATTTTGAACTGTCGTCACTTGTTCTTCGGAACAAGTCTCATTCTTCTTTGCTTGTAGGCGATTATGTATGCGATCTTTCCTACAAGTCAAATGCATTTGTATGGTTAGAAACATTCCATAAGGAATATTCATACTGGAAAATTCTTATGCATAAATATATGATCATGCAACTACTTTAGCCAATACAACATTCATCCATATCTCACGGAAACTTTTCTAGATGCCTTCCATCTCTACCAAGACAACATTGAGATTGTGCACTAATCCAATATGTCAGCAAAGAGGTTTCATTCTAGATAAGTAGCAATGGAGAGTTGTATAGCAGCATGAGCTACTTACCCATGACATGCATATTAGCAGTATACTGTCATTAATGCAAACATTCTACCATGCATAATACATTAACTGAATATAAACAAATGCATAACAAAACAATATCATGAAATGACAATTGAATACTTATCTTTATTTGTTTCATGAGTAGACTCCTTCTTGAGCCTTCAGCTTCATCGTATTCTTTATTCATAATAGCATCGTTTCTTATCCAAATGATAAGGTGGATAAGAGGTTCTTCAAGAGTTGAGTTCTTCATATTCCTCATCGCTTGAGGGATTTTCTTTGGATGGTGAGAGCTTGATCTTCAGTTGCTCCCATCTTATTTTCTCTTATTATTAGTTGAGCTTCTTCTTGTGTGTACTCTTCTGAGAGTATGCTGAAAGTAATCACTTCCTTCTAGCACACATTCTTTGAATGAATGAATCCCATGATCCTGGGAGGCCATTCAAGGTGGTTATCACCACTTCTGCATTCTCCACTTCTTCTTCTACTGCTTCAAGTTGTTCTCTGATTTGAGAGACCCTTGTAAAGTATGACTGTATGTTCTCTGCATTCTGGATCTTCACATTCTTCAACTGTTTTCTCAAAGTCATATTCTGATTTATGTTCTTCCCTTCAAATAGCTTGGTCAAGGAATCAAACATCTTCAATGTCTTTATGGAAGACACTTGTGGTACAATGTGATCCGTGATTGAATCAACAATGGTCTTCTTAGCCTTGACCAAGTTCTTCTGGTGTAAGGCTTTTAGCCTCATCTCCCTTTGGAAGTGGAACCTCTCTACTCATGTAGGGGTCCAATTCATTTTCTTCAGAGAGATCAAATACTTCCATGCTTCGAAGTTGTCAAATTCACCAAGATTATCATCAAGCTGATGTGATGGATCAATTTGAAATGAGAACCTCAAATGCAAATAACAAAATATAAGATCTTACTGATTTGAGGTGTCCGTCCTGGTTCCAGAGCTGGCTGATCTAGGATTTGTCCAAAAAAACCCTAATTTTCAAAACTTGAAATCTTTCAGATATGATTGGATAGAAAGATATATATCTTCAATTTGAGCTGTCCAATGTACTCCTTTTCTGAAAACAGTGGAGGGAAGCTCCCGAGAACAGGAAGCCCTAGTTTTCCAATTTCTTCTGCAAAAATTCCTATTACTATTTCTGCGGTATCTCTGAAATTAGTACTCCTCTATGTATGAAACTTCACCCTATGGTAGCCCCACATTTCCCTATTCTAATACCACAGGTTTCATCAAAATTGGTTTCACCAATTGGGACTTATGATCATTTTACCAAGGTGACCTGTTACAAGACTGTTCAGAAAAGCGAAGTTGTACGGAATTCCACGTGTCATTGTTTTATCTTCTGAGTCTAAAATTTGGACCAAATAAATTACAGTCCGTTTCCTTTCTGGAACATCTTCAGAAATTTCATTTGGAACTTTGTATCCCAAGATATAGCAATTATCCCTAAGTGTCCTATTTAGGGATGAATCCTGGAAGAGGCTGGAACCCTAACTTGGAGGGATCATATCTCCCAGAATATAGCGAATCTAAGGCAGAATTTTAGATACAGTCTAAATCAGGATTTTAGCTCTAGCCTTTGTAATTTTCATCTCCTGATACTTTTCCAATCCCGAGATATAGAGAATGTACCAAAACTTATTAGTTTTAGTATTTAGGGTTTTTCCAGCTTGGGGTCAAACTATGGTTTGACTTTCCCAGAGTTTCACCCAACCAAAAATATTGATCCAGGTCTCTAAAATTCAATTTTGATGAGGAGAGAAATCCTATGCTGGGATCACTCAAAAATTCCTCTTCTGTAGAAAGCCCTAATTTTTCACACCAAAACTGAAAATGCTCGGAATCGAATTCCGCTTCGACAGAAAAATGCACCCTTCAATGGAGAATCAGCCTAGAATACTTTTGTTGATGGGTTGTGGAGAGAGAACTAAAATGTAAGAAGCCCTATCTTATGCATTTGCACAATGTCTTCTTCTTAGGTTAGCTCTGATACCATGTTAGATTTTTATCATTCAAGTTGGCATTATGATCTTAAGATATTTAACTGAGAGAAAAACATGCACGGCAATAAAACACAAGAGACAAGAGACACAAAGAATTTTCGTTGGGGAAACCATAAAGGAGAAAACCCCGCAACTTCCTTAGAGATAGAATCAACACCAAAAGTAAAACCTGAAAACATAAAGATGATCCCCCTACAGCAGCAGTCTCTCTCTTGTCCCAACAATTTCTCCTCTCACTCTAGCTTCCCAATGAGTGAGTGTGTGTGTGATAAATAGAGAGACTCACTCTCTATTTATATTCTTTCATTCACTTGAAACCCACTCCAACATGTCAGACTCACTTAACAATTACTTACTAGAGCCGACATCTCTAGGAGTGTCTAATAACCCTAGTGCCCCACAACTTGTGGGACTTTTTCTCCTTCGACCAACAAGGAGGTTTATCCTTAACATAATGGTGGGGACTATTGCCCCGACTTACAATGACTCACCTAGGGTCGACTTCTCTAGGATAGTCTAATAACCCTAGGGCTCCACAACTGTGGGGACTTTAACCCTTGATTAATAAAAGGGTTACCCATAATGACTTGACATGACTTGTTTACATTATAGAAACTTTCCGAAATAAACATCGGGGTATGAAATGACTCAAATACATTACAGACACATCCCAAAATAAACATCAGGGTACAATACATAAGATATACGGATGAATACATTTTGAAGTTGCAATTACATCAACATTATCTACTGTGATAATCAGAGCACCATTCGAATATGCAATGATCTAGTTTAGAAATAGTGAACCAAACACATTGACATCCATATGCACTACATCAGACAGCTTGTGCATGCTAGTACCATTGTTCTACTCTTCTGTGCATCTTCAGAAGAAGTAGCAGACATCTTCACCAAAGTTTTTTGTGAGAAGACCTTCAGCAATCTCAAATCACTACTGGGGATTGCTGATCATGCTGTGAAGCATGATTGATGACAAGATTTCCGAGTTTGTTTTTCCTGTCTATGTTTAAGGGAGGATTTTCCCACTGGGTTTTTGCTTCTTTCCTTGGTTGTATGGACAAGTAGTATGTAAAGGGTGACTAAGCCTTATTTCTAGGCCCTATAGTTTTCTGATATTTACTCATAAATTCAGGCTTAAGGGAGGGTGTTAGAATAATCAATGCATAGTTACCTACATTAGACATTAATTTAATTATTTTTGTCTTATTATCTAGATTCCTAGATTCCATTCTATGCTAGTTGCCTTCTACATGTCCTAGAAGTCAACACTTGCTAAAAATGATTCATGGAGAGCTTGGGAAACATCTTGGAAACCAATTTTAGCATGTTTTATTTATTCTAGATTCTCTAAAGCACATATATCCTTTTTCTGAAAATCTGCCTTGCTTTATAGTTGATTTAAGGCAAAAGGAAGAGCTAGTCTAGGTGTAACTGCCTTGTTTTTTTTCCCACATTATCCTCCCTCCTTTTCACCAAATAAAAGATAGTATGAGTTGTATTTCCATCCCTCTTTATCTTTCCCACTTGAATTAGCAAATTCATGAGCATCTTCATAGATTTGGAAACTGCTTTATGCACCTATGGGGGATTTGACTAGATTTGGTAAGCCTGCTTTTTGACTATTTCGAATGGAATCCTTATGAATTCAAAAATATCATGTAATTATATATTAAAACAGCCTATTACTTCATAAGGTTGGCTATTTTACACTTACTTCATACAAATTAGTGTTATGCTCCAATTTCGGTCTCCTTTGGTGTTAATTTTGCATGTTTGATTAGCAATTTTGTGAGTGTAATTGTTCTATCTCTTGGGTTCAATTTCCACACTTCAAAACTTGAGGGAAATTCAGAAATTTGCATTGAAATGTATCACTATGTGTGGATATTATAATTGATGCTGGATTGTAAACATTTTGGTTGAATTGACAAGTTATTTTTCAATTTTTGCAAGAAACCCCAAGTGGAATTCCGACACTTGCAGCGAAGTGTATCACTGTGTGTTTGTGAAGGAGATCTGGTGGGTTAATTTTGAAATTGGCATGGAATTGGTTTGAAAACTATTGTTTTTTCCTATTCCTGGTTATAATTTTGTCTATACTATCTAATTACGCATGTTTTCAACCCTGTGAGTTAGTCGAGGGGGTTGGTGAGTTACATGTGGTTACTGTCTAGATCTCAACTCAGGCGTGGAATTCAGAGATAAAATAATATAGGCTAGATGATTCATACGGTTGGGTGGATTATGGCTCACACGGAGCCAGTTCTCTGCTTCAGGAAAAAACCTTCAAATTTCTAGTGTTACACATGAATTTTCAGCCATTTAATTTGCAGGCTGTGAGTGAACACATGAAAATGAAATTAAAGAGATGGAAGAGGATCCTGTATTGTTTAATTTTGTTGAAGAAATCAGTGGGGAGTACAAGGTAACAAATACAATGGTCACCAAAGTGGAACATGGACCATGGATGTACTGCAAACTTTGAAATATTCACAAATTGGAAACAACATACTTTTGCAATGTTTGGAACAACAAAACCAAATCAATCAACATTTAATGAAAAATTTGGTTCATCTGCAAAATCAATTGCATCAAGTGACTTCTAATGTAGAAAAAGGTGAATATTCCATGAATAGAGACATCCCTAGTAGGTATCAATTTTCTTAAGGAAAAGGTGATAACAGGAGGAAATTATATTCTCATCATAAGTCCAATGAAATTTCTCATGGAAATAAGAATAACCAATAAGATAACTATCCTAGAAAGCAATGGAAGAGAAAGCATGATGTGATGTTAGAAGGTGAACTCATAAAATTAAAACCTCCAACCTTTAATGGAGAAAATTTAGGTGACGCTGTAGAACTATGGCTTATGGAGATGGATAAGTATTTACAACTACATAACTACTCAGAAAACCAAGAAGCGTATAATTTGCAAGGAAAGGATTATAAATGGTGGAAGCAACTCAAAAAATTTGAAATTTTAGATGAGAAGTATATTTTCTGGAGAAGAATCCAAATACTTTTCAAGAAAGAATATCTATCAGAATAGTTTTATGACAAAAAGGTACAAGAATTCTTTGAGCACAAATTGGGAAAATTGTCCATGGAGGACCATGAAAAGAGATTCTTGGAGTTGTTGGGATGTGTTTTTTTATTAAGGATGAAAAGGTGAGAGCACAACATTTTATCAATGTATTTCCTAGGTACTATAATGATATATTGACTTATGATGAACCTCATACTTTGAATGATTGTTTTAGGAAATCTAGATGCTTGTATGAGCAAAGAAAAAACATGAAGGAGGTGTAAAAGGTTTGGAAAGGTAAGATGAAAGTGAAACAAGATCAAATGAAGAAGGGGTTTAAGCCACTTGATATCAATAAGGCTAATTACACTTCTTTTAAACCACCAATACCGATTGGAGAATCCATAGTGGTTGAGTCTTTGAGGAAAAATAAATCAACCCAAGGGAAATGTTGGGGATCTGGTGGTGACCACTTCTTAAACAAATTTCATGAGAGGAGACATAAGGGAACCAATGTGTATTATATGCAATAATATTCTATCGTTGGTGATGTTTCTAGAAGTGTTCCTCTCATATATGCGACATTGTATAATCACCAGGTCGATCATAAATATTCTATTGTCAAGATTGAAGGTAGATTAAAAGATGTTCCTATTTCTATTTTAATTGATTCTGGAGCTTCTTAGAGATATATTAATACTAATTTTGTTGAATGGTGTAAATTGATGACTCATAAATTGTCTAAACCTAGAATTGTTTAGTTGGAAACTAGTATGAAGAGGAAGATCATGGCTATGGTTAAAAGTTTTTGTTTTGAAATGAATGGATACCAAACCAATGCAGATTTGGACATCATTCCTCTTGGATCCTATTATGTGCTAATCGGAGTGGATTGGTTAGAGAAAAACTTTGTTTTGTTGGAATGCCACAATAAAGTTATCACATGTTTGAATGATGATGGAAACAATAATATACAAATAAAATGCATTACGATACATATATCCTTAAGACAAATTTTAACCTTACAAATGAAGAAGTCATAAAAAAGGGTGCTGACTATCTGTGATTCATGTAGAAGAGTTTCCTAATGAAAAATAATTTGGATGAATATCTAGTGGTTAAATAATTTGAGGATGCATTTCAAGAAGTGTGTGGGTTACCCCCCGAGAGAGATACCAACTTCAAAACATCCATACAGGATGGGTACTCCACAATAAAAGAAATTGCAAATGCAACTAGATCCAAAGCTATAGATTCAAAATCAGGATGCTTAAAGAAGAATCCCAAATGTTACCCTTGGAAGCTAGGATACAAAGAATCAAGAAAGAAAAGATGGGTGAACTTTACTGGAGAAAATACTATACATCATTTTGAGAGTGGGAAATTCAATACAAGAAATTGACAGAAAGCATGTAGAAACTTAACACCACCAAAATCCAGGAATATATGAATGTACCTTTAATAGTACTGTTCAAAAATATCAAGGAAATCATTGCCAAGTTCCTCATTATTCGCTACCATGACAGAATAATCTAGATAGACAAAACCATCCCTATCAAATATTCACTCATAGGAGAAATTACCGAAATTTCAAGTAAAGGACCAGTACTTCCACTCACTAGCAATGCTGCACCCATAATCGAAGAGTTCACAAGGCCAACCACAAGTAAAAATTCCAAAGGGTTAAGTATCATTAAATTCAAGTACAAAAACTTCAAGTGGGTTTCCCTCATTATTTCATTTTTCCTAACAAGTTTAGGTTGGGAATATGATTTGAGGTTGGATATGTTAGAAGATGTGAATAAAGTTACTGAAAATGCAAGGATCTTCAATTGGGATAACCATTTAGCTCAGCTTGTCAAATAAAACTGTGCAAAATTCCAAGACTTTATCCATGCCATCATAATTTACTCGTTACTAATTTGATAGTAATGACCAAAATCAACCCCGTTGGTGAAACATAGTTCTCTAAAACACATAAAACCCTCATGAACAATTTTAAGATATTTGCAACAAGAGGGTTATTATTCAAGGTAAACAAAGAAAAATTTAAAAACTGGTTTCAAGAAACTGAAACTAAATGCACTCATTGATGGGTACCATGAATGGTTTGATTATGCCTACCATAGGGGTAACATATTGACATTACTCTTGAAGACACAAAAATATGGTACATGCAGGGTGCAAGAGGGGATGTAAAAGAGCTGGACTTCTATACTGTGTTTATTGATCTTGCACGGTAATGAAACATGGTCTACACCATCCCAACCTTAGCCAAGGATCAATGTTTGGACATCATTGAACCCTTGATAGAAGTAAATAAATAAGAAAAAATATATATAACCTCGTACCTTATCGCATTTTTCATAGAAGAAGAACCAATAAACTTACTCCCAGTCATCCCTGTCGTCACAAAAGGGAAAGAACCAATCATCAAGACTTTAGATGAAGTGACTAAGGAAGAGGAGGAAGAAAATTCACTTATTAATTAAGAACAAGGAACCGAAATCAATGACCCATAAAGTCAATCAAAGTATATTCATGTACTAGCATGAGCTAAAAGGAAAAACAACAAGGCAAACTTCTAGACAAATAAATCTCTTGCTTGAACCGACAGAATATGACATTGAAGAATTCAGAGAGTAGGCCCAAAATGTTTTTATTGAATCCTTAAAGAATAAAATGACAGTTGACATGCATATTGAAAAATACTTCCAACCAAAGAAGCCGTTGGTACCAGCTATTCCTACTATGAGTCCTGGTCCTTCACAAAACAAAAACTGCATAGATACAACTTCTAAAGAATATGATGAGGTCAAAGTCTCCAAAAACACCCCACCCCCATCTCCCATTAGAATTGAAGAGGAAATTCCACTAGAGGTAACCCATGATTTTGAAACATTTACAAAATCACCTAAATTTTGTGAAGTCCTTACACATTGTTCCCAGTATTTTTTGCAAAATTCAACCAGCACGTCCATCCTACAAATCAATATACACTATTCACCCCAAGTTCAAAATAAAGTAAAGAACCCAAATAAATTAAAGTTACCCTCTATTCGTTCGGTAATACAGTCAACTTGACCACCATGTACTACTGTTATTACTTCATCCACCCCCCTATAATTAACACACATATCTTCCCCCTTTATTGGATTTCATACAAGCACCCGTGTTACATATGTCCTTGCAATTGATTTAACTATCCTTGCTACTACACCATTACCACGACACCTTCTATATACTAGTTCAAAGTTTTTTCACCAATTTACCACCCCTTTAATCTGCAAGCAATAAAATAAACCCCCTTCAACCATCCACATAAGTACCTATATTATCAACTATCACAACTTCGTTAACAATAAGTTCTAGCACATCTATGTCAATCGCACCTTCGTTGGCCCTGTCATCGTCCTTACCTTCACCATTGTCACTAGTTCCACCATTGTCCATACCTATATTGATGTCGTATCCTTTACTATTGTCACCCCCCTATCGTCATCATTACCCATTCTATCATATTCATCTCCCCTATCTTCTTCAAACCCTTTATCATTTATTGAACCACCTACATCGATCACAGTTCTCTCCAAGTATCAGGAAGGATCAAGTCTAAGTAAGAGTTCAAAGAAGTCATATAAGAAAATAAAAATTAACAAGAAGTACACTACCTATCACTTTTCTGATCAATCCATTACCAGGGAAGCAAGCAAGAAGAGCTATACTTTCACCTGAGAAAGTCCAAGAAGACGATCATTATGAAATAATCAAAGTAGCCATCAAAGAGTGAAGCAAGAGATTGGCAGAGAAATCTAAGTCGCTAAAAACAATCAAGAAAGAATAAGAGTCCCTATCGACCAATTGTACAAAACAAGTACAACAAAGAATTGGACATTTTCTCAAAACATTTACCTAACAAGACTCTTTCAAAAATAAAATCTCTTTTTAATTTTGTATTGGAAAAATATGACAACACTCATGAACAACTCCTCTAGAAACAACACAGAAACAATAGGATGAAACATACTTCCTAATTCCATATTACTTTAAAACATTTATGGAATATGATAGAAAATCAAAATTATATGAACAAATGCATTAAGAAAATCACTTGTATTAAACAATTGGTATTCTTATTATGGAAAAGTATGTATGGAAATCCAAAACCATCAAAACACTTTGTCTATCTTATATGTTAAGAACCAGTCGACTAACCGAGATATCACCCAAAAACTCAACGAACAAATACATATGGACCATCAATGACAAGAACACTCTATTAGAATGAATACTAGTGGCTCTAGTAAGGAAAGAGAGCGCAGGAAGAATTTAATTGACTCAGAACACAAATTTATCATCTTATACGATCCATCAAAATTCAGCTCTAATCCTGCGACCCCGACATGAACAAAATTTCGAATGAACCAATGTTGATCAAGCTTATTTAGCTATCCCAATTGACTAGTATGAAATCCAACATTAATACTATTGTTGTTGAATGGGATTACTTGTAAGATCGTCTCTCTGTATCTTCCCTAGCCATTGTTGAAGCTTGCATTGACTGCACCCCTCCAGTAGATGTATCCATGTCATAGTAAAAGTATTAATTGCCTCTAAATTCAGAATTTTCGAATGCAAATAATCTCCCTGTTCTCTTTGGGAAGAAGAAGGGTTTTGGGTTGGGTGAGATGTTGGAGGATGTTAGTTGGCTAATCGACTAAATCCTCCCAACCAACTAGTCCAGTAGTTCGTCGTGTCAGTTAGTGAACTGACCAGGAAATTAACTACATGTAACTGAATAACATAATGTAATTTGTATACATAAGGCTGGTGAGCCAGAATTAATAAGTGACCTTTTGTACTCTTTGGTTATTCATTAATAGAATAAGTGATGATGTTGTCTCCATTACTCATGATTTTTCCTGTTTGATTGTTTGCGAATGTCTTATCTCTATCCTCTTTCATGTTAATACTACTGGTAACTTCATGTAGTCCTGCAGATTACAACAATATCCATCATTGCATACAAATTACACAAATTAAAACTAATCCTCCTACTTGTATGGTTTATCCATCACTTGCATTCTTAACACATTGCCATCACTTGATTGATTCTCTCTATTTACCCATTTGTTTGTAGAGGATATGTTGTACTTAAGTTCAAACTTGTTCCAAATCCTTTGAATAACCCTTTACAAAAGTTTTAAGTAACTTTGGATATTTTTATTCAACAATAAACCTAGGTATCCCATGCAATATGCAAATTTCTTCCATGTAAATATCTATTATATTAATAGCCTTATGGGTTGGCTTAATTGAAATAAAGTGACAAACGTTTTCAACTTGTCCACCACTAACATGATGGATTCGTGTTGTCCTTTTCTCTTGTTGTCTTGGGAAACTTAGTCATAAAATTAGTGATCACCACTTCCCATTACCACTCTTGTATTGGAAATATATGTAGCAATCGCATTGGATGTTTGTGCTTTACTCTTTGAATATATCTAGCTATATAATTGACAATGTATTTCTTCATTCCTAGCAATTTTTTTTTCTTACTATTGCAATTGTCTTTTGGCATCCATGATGTCTAACATATGGGACATTATGCATCTCATTCATTTCAAGTTACCATAGTTTACAAGAATTAGGAATATAAACTTTATTTTGATGCAAAAGGATTCCATCATCTTCTATGCTATACTATTTAGACTTCTATTGTACAATTTTATGTTGTAATATTTTTTTTTATCTGTATGTAAGCTCATTTTAAATAAGAGCTTCCATAATGTTCTTCTTCAAATATTATTTACACATGCTAATTATTATAGAATGCATAGCAATGTTGCATGTATCCTTCTATTGAATGCATCAACAACCTTGTTCTCTTTCCCAATAATATGTTTACTATCAAAGCCATATTAAGGTAGAAATTCCATCCATCTTGTTTTCCTAGCATTCAAATTTTGTTGTTTAAATAAATATTCAAACTATTATGGTCTATTTTTAACTCAAATTTACGCCCCATAAAATAATGTTTCCACATGTTTAATGCATGCACTATGGAAACAAGTTCAAAATCATGTATGCCATATTTCCTCTTGTGCTCCTTAAGCTTTATGGACTCAAAGAAACTAACATGCCCATTCCAAGTGAAAATTCCACCAATTCCCTTCTTGTAAGTATTTGTACATACCACGAAACCTTTATTTGGATCAACAATTTTGAGAATTGGTGCACTACTTACCCATTTCTTTAATAATTCAAAAATTTCCTCGCACTTTGATTCCCATTCAAATTTAATTCCCTTCTTTTGTAATTTTGTAATTGGATGTGTGATTTTGGACAATCAATCTATGAATATTTTATAAATCCAAAAAATTCGATGAATGACCGCACCTATGATATGTTCTTAGGCACAAAACATACCATAGGTTCAATCTTCTTTGGATCTACCATTATTCCTTCCTTATAAATAATGAATCCCAAATAATGAATATGCTTTCGATGAAAGGAACACTTTCTTAAAAAATAGCATAAATTCGATGTTATCTTCACAATTATAGTACTAACCTCAAATGGAAGTTCATGGTCCTCCTATGCTTATGAGTAAATTTGAATTCCATCAAGGAAAATATTTACAAACTTATCCAAATATTATTACCTAAGAATACCATTTATCAAGCACATGAAAGTAGATAGTGCATTTTCCAAACCGAAGGGAACCACTACAAACTCATAGTGCCTATACCTAGTTTTGAAAGTTGTTTTACTAATGTATTCCTCCTGTATCCTTACCCGATGGTAGATAGACCACAAGTCTATCTTCGAAAATGTTTTATTATTATTTTATATAATTAAATAATTCAATGATTCTAGATAGAGGATATTTATTCCTCATGGTAACTTTGTTCAGTTATCTCAAATCAATGCATGCCCTCAAAGTTACATCCTTCTTCTTCACAAAACGTGTTGGTGACCAACAAGGAGATACACTTGCACATATGTACCCTTTCTTTTGCAATTCTTCTAACTACATTTGTAACTCCAATTCTGGTGCATTAATTCTACACTGGGTCTTAGATATTAAAGTAGATCCATGCACTAAATCAATAGAGAAATTAATGTCTCTTTTTGGTGGTAAGCCTAGTATTTCCCCAAACATATCTGCAAATTTGTGTAGCCTAGAAATTCCTCAAGACTAGGGATTTTTCACTTTATTATCTCTTCCATATGAGTTTCATACAATTTGAACCCTTTAATAATACATTGTTGATGGCCCCATGTTATAGTTGCTGGAAAACCACAAGGAAATCAACAGGAGGAGAAAGTCCAACCTAAAGGGATTCAAACAATCCCACGCAGAGATGGTTTTATCCCCAAGTTGTTTGGGAAAACTAAATCTTATGGATATAAGGCCTCCACTTGCACAAGGTGTTTAAATCCAAGTGGATATGTTCTTTCTCTATGGAAGATGTAGAAAGTTTTGAGGTAATAGTGAACTGTAAATTGTCCAAGTAAAATGAGTCAATAAATGTGGATAATGTGTAATAGAAAAACTAGACCTATGATTAATGGAAAAAGTTAATCCAATGCACATAAATATAAATTAGATTAATTTATTGCCAACTTTGAATATAACTGAAACAATTAAAATTGAATTGTTGTATTTAAATACATTAAGCATGTAATTGTTCTAGCAGAGCAAAACTAATTGAAAAATTAGCTTTTGCAGAGGTGATTGTTTATTAGTTTCAATTTATAGTATATGGATAAAATAAAGAAAGTTACTTAAAGCATACACAACACTCTAATTTTGTAATGAAAAATAGATACAGTAATTGATGTGTTTAATAATAAATCAACATGTAATCAAGATCTCATAAAATGAAAGAATAATCATAATTCATTAAAGACATTCAATGAATACTCAAAAGACGACAGAAGAAAAAGTGGGAATTTTATTAAAAATATAAAAAATTACAATCTTGCAAAAATTACAATGTATCTCTAGTCTGCCCCTTATGGTTCTTTCTCCTAAATTATTGTAGTGTCACTCCCACAAGCTCTGTCCCCCCTGCCTCTATGAGATATCCCATCTCTTTAAATAATTATTACAAAATATAACAAAGAAAAGAAAGTCTTCCAAAGATATGGGGATTACACAATATCAGCCTCAATATTTTGCAGGGGCAGATTGTAACTTGGAAAAGGAATCTAATAGATTGGATATATCCCTATACTCAACAAATTCCAGTTTTAATTGAGCCTTACAAACCAGGGATTCGATCTCCCTTTTCTTAACTTCCTCCCATTCTCGGAGAAAGAGTTTGATTTTCATCTGCGAAGTTAGTGGAGACTCAATCCACTCCTTCATCTCAGCCAGGTGCAAGCGATCAAACTTCTGAATTCGCTCATTGGTTTCCAAAAATATCTTTCAATCTATTCAAGCTTCAGTTTCAGAGGAATGGCCTGTCGATTGGATCCATGAGCGGCAAGTCCAGAAAACTTGGCAATTTTTTTGAGAAAAACCATCTCTTCTTGCATGCTACTTGTCCATCCTGAATGATGGACTCCACAGATTCACAAGTGTTTTCCCATGACTTTAGGGAAATATTGATTCTTCTTAGATTAATCTTGTCGAGGACTGGCACATCTTCTGGTCTATCTTTTATGTATCTCTTCCAGTCCACTAGATTGTAATAAGCCCTAGTTTCCTCCTTCCTCCTTTGATTGTGATCGTAGAGGAGGTTTGATTGGAATTTGAAGGAATTATATGTCTCTTGCATCTCATTTAAACCTTCGAACAATTTAACCATCAGCTGGTGAAGGTCATTTTGAATCCTATAATCTAATTCTTTGAATTCTTCCTTGGTGAACTTGGAAGATGAAGAATGAATAGATACAAACTAGAAATCCTTTAACTGCTGCTCAAGGGATGTGACATTCTCCATATGTTCAACATTCATCCCTTGTGATTCTTCAAGCTTTTTCTTGAGGATATGATTTTTTTCTTGTAGTTGTTTGATCTGGTATCCATAACGATCCTTTAATCCTTTCATCTCATTTTGGAGCCGTGCAATTTCCTTTGATTTTTCTTGTTTGATCCTCTGCAACTCCTATTCTTTGACCTCAATTTTATTGATAAGTGAGGAAATCGAGTCATAGTTGGCACCTACAAAGGCTCCCACAGAGGCTGCATTATCCAAGGTCCTTGCTTAATCTTTGTGGAATCTCTCTTCCATATGATCTGGTTGGGAATTGTGCCTTTCTTGAAGGTTCCTTCCCTGGATCTTTTGGATCCTTTCTTCACAACTGCTTTTTTTGCTTTTCTCCAAAATTATTGACAAAGGGATACCACTGCATCCTCAACAAAATATGCCACTTCCTCAGTTATGAAAATCTGATAGTGACTAGAGGGGTAGGTTGGGAAATGTCAGGGGAAGGAATTGGCATGGTGATTTGTGGAAAAGTACTAGAAGGTGTAGAGGTATGAGTAGTGGAGGGTAAAGGAGTGGACATGGGAAGGGAAGTAATGGTTTCAGAAGAGATGGTAGGGATATAAGAGCTACCATGTTTTGAAGATGATGAGGAGGGTTGTAAAGATGTGAATTGGGTGGAAACCACAGGTAGTTCAAAAGTTGCTAAAAAATAGGCAAGTTTGAAAAGGGAATGGAAATAGAAATAGGTAAGTTTACAGCAGATGTACCATTACTGGGAGTAAGAATATAGGAAATATAAATCTTAGGAAAATAATGGTTATGAATAAAATTGTCCAAGGTATCCCCAACTTCATGAGTTGCTGAATCAATATATTGCAAGGTGGTGGTAACTATGATCGAGCATGAATAGCTAGAGGGGAAGGTTTCTTCCTCAAGATCACTTTCTATCTCATGCACATAAATCCTGGCTACTGGTGGATCAACTTGTGGTGGTGGATTTACTTGTGGAAATGGATTGACCTGTGGAGGAGGCTGCTCAGTTCTTTTCTTCTTTGGTTGAGGTTTAGACACTACAGCTTGTGCTTCTACCACTGAACTCATCAATTCTAAATTCCTCTTCATCTCTGCAAACCTTATCAGATCCTCAAAAGTGGACGAGGTTCCTGGATGTTGAGGATATTTAGTAACAACCTTCCCATGGTCATCACTCTCCTCACCTACTGTTGAAGAAGAACTAGGAATTTTGGTATTATTTCTCTACCAGTTTTTTCTGTGCTTTCTCCTCTACTGTTAACTCAAGTTTCCTTCAATGGAGGACCTTGGTCTTCAATTCCTGTTGGTATTGGAAAAAAAAACTATTTCATCATGAGTAGTAATTATGGTTACAAATTCTTAGAAGTCTTTATCCCCTTTATATATGGAGTCATCGGGGTCATTATGATCTGAGTAACAAGTCTTCATGTGCTCCTGGGAAAAATGATTTTCCAGGAAGAACTTTAGGTCGTGCATTTTTCTTGAGGGATTCCCTAATTTTCAGAGTAAGAATTTTCCTACCTAGAGTGCCTACGTGGGTAGAGTTCTGTAACACCAATGGTCCAAGGCTGAGGGGGAACTTTGGCCACCCTTTCCTCTTTGCTGTAGCAAGTTTGGGAAATAATCCATCAACCATAGATTAAAAAGCAATTTGCTCTAGCATGATTTTGTCTGGAACAATCCTGGGCAGCAAATGGACCTTATTGCTACCCCATATCCTGATGTATGTAAAATATTCCCCGACATACCAATATCCCATGGTGGATATCTGTGATATTTCTGTGTCAAAAAAAATAGGTGCACCCCCTTTGAAAATCCTTTGATATATTGACCCAATAAAGTGGTCATCAATGTCATATACAAGCGAGACAAAATTGTTCTCCCACAATGTCGAGCGGTAAATATGAACAATGGGTGAAAATCTAGTCCAATTCCATCCCATGGCTGGTATAGGAAAAGACATGCAAAATACTTCTATGACATAGGCTGATAGATAAATGCGGGCTTTCTAGATGCCGAATTTTTCTCGTACTTCTCAATTGACTCCTATAATACAATTGATAGGATCTAAGCCTAGTTGAAGGACTCCATTGTGTTAAGGATATGATGTGCGAGTGGCACCCATTTTGCCTTGAACACCGTGCAGTTTGGTAACTCATAGAGTCTGCATAGCATGGCCTCCAATAGGGAAAATGACTCTCTAAACTAGGAGGCAGGGTACGATTTATCTGGATTGGGAATGCATTCACCAGGGTTATCCATCGATGACTTCATCATTTCCTCAAAATTATACTGTGTAGCAGAGGCTTCAAGGAATTGCTTACTTAGAAATTACTAGGGTTTGTTAAGGGCACATGCATAGGAAAATACCTTTGGATGAAGGGAGGTTAGTGGAGTGTGAGCCTAGTCTTTGGGGTTCGTGTGATCGCCATCCACTTCATAGGGTTTTTATAGGGCATGAAAGCAGGACTGGATGCTATAACATGGAGTTGTGATTTGCTAATATTCACGAAGGGCGACTCGTCATGTGGGATGGCGAAGAATTCATCATTGTAAAAAGTGGCATAAATTCTGGACTAGTCATTAAGAGTAGTTTTGGATCTTTTGTTTCTCGACATTGTTGCAGGTAGGGGGTAAATTCTGGAAAAAATAGAGGAATCCAATCAATTTTAACAGCACAAAATTACTGCAATTGAACCAACAAAAGTCAAGAGATCTATAATCTACTGGTAAATTGCTAAAGAGTAAGAAAATTCGTGGGCTTGATGGAAATTCAAAGCAAATTATTTTGCGTAAGTGAAAATCGCAAGTTAAAAATGATGAGCAAATAATGAAAATTCGAACAATTTAAATTACCAAGTTCAACGACAAAATAAATCTGAGCCATAGATTTAAAACAGATTGATGGTCAAGATTGAAGCGAGAAATGAAATTATGGAGATGAACTTTTAACATTTTCTTCATTTTTGATTTCTGCAATCTGCAATACGCATTGCAGGTTGTGGAATTACGGGATAAAATTTGTGATTAGAAATTAGTTTTATTGCTTTTTCAATCACAATATACATTGTGGGTTGCAGGATCATGGAAGTGGGATTTTTCAATTTTATTCTTTTTTGAGTTTTCAATTTTTGTAATCCACATTGCCGGTTGCAGAATTGCATAAGTGAAAAGTTGAAATTTTATTGCGAAATGATTTTTTGACATCTGCAATCTGCATTGCGGGTTGCAGGTTGTGAAAAGTTAAAAAATGGCAAGTAAAAGAGATTTCAACATCCACAATCTGCATTGTGGGTTGCGAGAAAAAAAAATTCAAAACATTCAAAAAAGGACTTCCGCTTTCTAATTTTTTATATTTCGGAATGTGGATTGTGGAAATAGAAACTTGAAAGAAAATAGGGGGTTTTCTGCAACTCACAAACAAAATAACACAAGGCTTTGAATGCAGAATTTATTAAGTTTCAAGCATGATAAGATAAAAGGGATGAGAACACCAAGAAGTAATACCCCATAGTAAAAAAAAACAATACAAATTACCTTAAGAATGATGAAAGGAGCTCCCATTTCATTTGATGAAATGGGATTTGTTGTGCCAACAAGAAATGGAGACTCACTAGGTAAAGTAGTTATCTCTGGACAATTCTATTGATATATTTGTAACTTCAGAATGTATTCACTTGTATATCTTATATTGTATTTCATTATACCTTGATGTTCCGATCGAGAGAGTCATTAATATAATAAAGTAATATAAATTCATTGAGGTTAACCCTCCATTGTAAGTCAGTGCAATAGTCTCCACAATTGAGTTGAGGTTAACCCTCCATTGTAAGTTGGGTCAATAGTCCCCATAGTTGAGGGGTATTAGGGTTATTAGAATATCCTAGTGAGGTCGGCCCTGTAAGAGTAAACGTCAAGTGGAAAAAAATTATCAATAGAGAGTGAGACTCTCTATTTGTCACACACAATCACTCAACTGTAGCTCATGAGTGAGAGAGAAGTAGCTCACACAAGTTAGAGATTGAACAACTGTCAGAGATCATCTTTGTGTTTTTGGGTTTTACTTTTGCTATTGGTGTTAGCACTGAATTTATTTTTGTCGGAATTGGCCCTATTGCCTTCAAAATTTTAAGTTTTCATGGGTGATTGAGTTGGTTTCCAAAGTTTTCTCATTAAGATATTTCCAGGTTGGCAAAGAAGAGAAATTAAAGGAATTTTAGAAATAATTTTTTCACAAATGGGGCAAAATTTTTTATTAATTTTTGAATGAAATTTGAAAAAAGAAAATGGGTTTTGTAAAGTTATTATTTTATTTATATATTCAAACTTATATAGTTTTGAATATTTCGCCAAAATAAAAAAGCGGACTTTATTTACCAAACCAAAGTCTTAATGATGGTTTAAGCAAGGTTTATTACCTTTCTTAAGGTATAATCAAAACATTAGCAAATAAAATAATTGGACGGCTAATGTATAAAGTGAAAAATAATCAACGGTTATTATGATTTCCGAAGAGTGAACTTGCACATTGTATAAAAGAAAGGAGCCCGGCGGAATTCATTACATGGTGCTTGATCCAACGATTGAAAGTTAAAGGCAGAATAGATCAGCGGTCATGGATGGATCCAGAGTTGAAAGTTGCAGGAAGGTTAATTTGGAAAGGTGGTAGCGGAATGTCCACGTGGTAACTTTTGGTAAATTCCGCGGGAAAAAAGTAGTTTGGAAAAAACCACCGAAAGGAGGCTCCGGAATTGACCATTGTTTAAGAATAAAGTTGACTTGGTTTTTAGACTTGGTTTTTAAAAATAATTTATATGCTGCACGCTGAAGGGAAGAGACAGTCCACCGTCTCTGCAGGATCAACGGCTCAATCAAATAGCTCTACTACTGGATATGTGTATGCTACTCAAACTACTGATACTTCGACTGAATCAATCAAAAATTGGTGCTTCTATATACCATAATGCATCCTTTGCTTTTTATGCTTATAGTGGTGCTGCTACTCGTGCTTATGGGTATGGGTCTGAATCTACCAGCATATCCCTAACAGTTCAATGGCCTACATCAACTCTTCCATTTTTCAAGCCGTCATATCATGCAGCAGATAAGGATGTCCCTGAGCCAGTTCCAAATCTAATCCCAACTTTTACTTATTTTCGATCACAGGGAAAATGGCGGGGATAAAGAGTCAGCTGGAAATTGATTTTTATAGAACAAGAGAAGGGAAGCCAAAAAAGAAAATCATCCCAAAAGAGTTGCAGAAATATATACAGTAGATGATAGGACAAATGGTATATGTTCTCTTATAGTAAACAGTTCAAAGATTCAAAAGCAACATAGCATATTTTTCTAAAAATGACTGTTTTAGTAATTTTATCCAACGACCTGTTTCCAGCAAACGAAGAATAAATTTCAAAAAATGAAAGAGGTTTTCCATAATAACATCGAGATATACAATAACCTCTCTCAGTTTTTACCCAGGTGATACAAATTGGGAGCAGCAAAGTCATCTTTAGAGGGACAATGTTCAGATTCTGAAATGACTGTTCTAGTCATCCAAGTAAAATAATTGTTTACATTAAATGAAGATTAATTATGCGAAACTGGGAGAGGATTTTATTCACAACGTACCTATCCACAATAACCTCTTTTAGTTTTCACACAGCTGCTATGGTTTAGCAGAAACAAAGTCAGTTGTACAGGCCAGTTTTCATGTTTTCCAAAGGACTATTTCAGCCATCAACTTCAAAGAATTGTTTTGGACAAATGGAGTTTAATTTGAAAAAAATGGGAGAGGTTTTTATTCCTAACAGGCATATAATCAAAAATATCATTCAGTTTTTACAGAATAATCACAAGTTGGAAGAAATTAAAATATCTTCACAAGTCATTTTTCCAGAAATCTACAATTTTATTATCTGAGTCAGCAACTTAAAAGGAATATTTCGAGGAGATTGAGATGATTTTAGAGAAATTAGGACATGGGTTTTGTTGGGAACATGTCCAATTATAAAAAATATCCCATATTTCACACAGCTATCACCATTGGAGATATACAGGAGAAACTTTGTTGTAACTGTTTCTACTTTTAGAGTTCAGTTAGGTTTTTAATTCAAAGATAGGTAGAAGGTTATTCTTATATAAATGAAAATGTGATTGATAGTAAGGAGGAAGGATTTTCAAGAGTAGAGAGGCTCTACATTGTAATGGATTCATGTTTTTAGTAAATGAATGAAATTTGCAGAGGAGGAATGTAAAATCTTTTTCATGTCAGAGATTCTTGTGCCATCTTTTTCTTCAGTAAGTAATTTCTTTATGTGATTGTTTATCCTATTTCCCACTCCATTTTGTATTTGATTTCATGCTTGAGCATCAGTTTGTATGGGCTAGAATTCATCCTACATGCTCTAGGTCCATTGTTCAAGCATTTTTCAAAATATTTTCTTCTAAAGTCTTGCAGAATTCACCATAGTTAGGTGCTCTGTTTGATGGAATGTCTCCCTTTGTCTACTAATCTACCTGCTAATATCTTAAGACTGAGGAAATGGTGCCTACCTTGCCTCTGGTCATAAACCTTCAAAACCTTACTCCCTGCAATCTATTTCAGATCTGATTATTGACTCCATTTCCCAATGGTCTTCTCCATGACCATCCTACCAAGTCTTTTAAAACAAACTTGTCCTATTTGTCCCATCAGAAATCTGACCTTCTGAGTGTCTTTGATTGAATATCTTGAGTATAAAAACTTTGTAAATAGTGAGAGATCCCTCTCTGATTGTATTAGGTCAGAAATACATTCTAAATTGGTTTTTGCTGTTACCTTGGGATCTACCTTTTCACAACCTGGGTACATTCCGAGTGATAACAAACTGGCACCGTTGCCGGGGACAAAGGTTCAAATCTTCCCTGGGTATAAACGACATACTTTCAGGTTTGACTGTTGGTGGTGAACGATAGTCAGATATCAGCAAGGTTGTGCATCTTTCACCTGGCGACTCCATCTTTGAAGAATCCAGTTTTCAGAATTCCTATGGTGACTCCACTGTCAAAATATTGTAAAGTTTGAAGAGTTGATTCAGTGTATTCATTTGTCAAGATGAGTTCTTTGTCTGCAAGGTATGCTCCTATGAATCGTCCTCACATTCCTGGTTTTCCAAATCGAATACCTAAAGTGGATTGGAAAACAGGTCTTCCAAAGTTTAAAGATCAAAAGAATGATGATGCTGCCCTTCATTTAGTTAGATTTCATATACATATACATAAACTGGGAGTTAAATTGCATGAGGATTATTTAATGAAAATGTTCATGGCTACTCTAGAAGGAGATGCAAGGTCATGGTATGAAGGGTTACCATCAGAAAGT